>CM046039.1:53532851-53639910 GCA_025215565.1 Flaveria ramosissima
ATTTTCCTTTAATTTTGCTGACCTCCTCAGATTTATACTTTGAATTTTGCATCTTAATCATTTAGGTGCTTTTGAGGTCCCAAACAATTTGTTCCCTGTGTACTATCATTTTCCATAAGCGTTGAATCAGAATCACATATTTGATTTCATTTCTTTTAGCTAAGCTGCCCTCCTCCCTCCTTTTTTTAAGTAATTAAATACTGCACAAATTAAATACTAAACTAACCTATTCTCCCCTAAAATTCTAAAACCGAAAATCTCTTTGTGTTTTTGGATTTTAATAGACAAGAAAATAAAATAAATAAAAGAAAATAAAAAGAAACAAAAAAACTTGTCGAACTACGCACTTTCGGCTTCTAGAATCACTTCACTTTTACTTTTCACGCCATTAACCTCTAACATATATAAAAACCTTTGTTTATCAAATGCTTTTGTGTAGTGGTCGGCGCGTTGAAAATCCGTAATATTTTTGACAACATCGATTAATTGCTTTTCAAAACAGTCACGTATAAAGTGATATTTAATACTGATGTGTTTAGTTTTAGGATGTTGGACTGGATTTTTGGTGACATCAATAGCAACAGAATTATCAACAAAAATAGGGGTGTTAGAAACTTGCAAACCGTAGTCGCGCATTTGTTGTTGAATCCAAATGATTTGAGAACAGCAGCTTGCAGCAGCAACATATTCAGCTTCACAAGTTGACAGAGCAACTGATGTCTGCTTCTTGCACTGCCAGGTGATAAACCGTCTACCAAAGAACTGACATCCCACAAATGTTGACTTATAATTCATCTTGCAACCACCATAATCCGAGTCACTAAAAGTCATCATCATGAGGACACCACAACCTGAGTGTTGGAGTACCCTTCAGATAACGAAAAATCCTTTTTACTCCTATGAGATGGTTTACTTTTGGTTTCGCCTGATATCTAGATCAAAGACACGTCACGTACATGATATCCGGACGTGAGGTTGTGAATACATGAGAGATCCGATCATTCCTCTGTACATTATAGCATCAACCAGATCACCATTTTTGTTGGGTGCCACATCATGGTTAGCAGGAAGTGGAGTTCTAGCAACTGCAGCATTCTTCATGTCGAACCGACTGAGGATATCACCTACAAATTTGGTCTGATGCAGGAAGATTCCTTTGGGTGTCTGATCCACCTGTAATCCAAGAAAGAACTTCATCTCCCCCATAGCACTCATCTCAAACTCTGCTTTCATTACAGATTCGAATTCTTTACATAATTCTTCATTCTTGGAACCGAAGATTATGTCGTCAACATATATCTGTACCAGCAGTAAGTCTCCATCTTTTTCTTTGACAAACAATGTACAGTCAATCAATCCTCTGTGAAAACCATGTTTCACAGATGAGTTGAGAGTTTCTCATACCAGGCTCTAGGGGCTTGATGGAGCCCGTAGAGAGCCTTGTCCAGCTTGTAAACTCTATCCCGATGATAAGGATCCTCAAATCCTTTAGGTTGACTGACATAGACCGTCTCACGGATTTCACCATGAAGGAATGCACTCTTCACATCTAGTTGATAGACTTTAATCTTCATGTAGGATGCATAGGCTAGAAAGATACGGATTGCTTCCATTCGAGCCATAGGTGCAAACACTTCATTGTAGTCAATGCCTTCGACTTGTCTGAACCCTTGAACCACAAGCCGAGCCTTATTCCGAATTATGACTCCTTGGTCATTTTTCTTACACTTCAAGACCCATTTCGTGCCAATCACCTTAGCACCTTTTGGTCTGTTCACAAGGGTCCATACTCCTAGCTTCTTGAACTGTAGGAGTTCTTCTTGCATTGCACTGACCCATGCCTCATCGTTTAGGGATTCATTCACATATTTTGTCTCAACTTGAGACACAAAACATCGATATGCACCATCGTGAAGATATCCTTTTTCCATAACTGAGGCATAATCAACCGAGTATAGCTGATTTCTGGTTTGTACTCCTGATCGAACATCTACAATGACATTTTCCAAAGGATGATACACATTTATCCGGGATCCAGGAGTGGTGGGAAGAGCTACATCATTATCCAGATTGTGAACCACAACTTCAGTATCTGAAGCCGTTGGAGTATGAGGTTTCGAAGTGTCAGAGGCATCAGGATTTGATGCTTGTGTACTTTCATTAGTGGGAACCTGTTCTTCCTGATTCACATTTTTTCAGTCTCAACTGCTTCATCTCAGAAGAAGAATCACTTACTTCAAGCTCTCCCCCTGAAGGGCTAGAAATATCATCTAATGGAGCCGTTGATGTCAAGTCTGGTAGTGGAGTGTTCAGAACATCGTACATCATCCTCGCAGAAAGCTCATCATCAGTGGGAGAAGGCGGTAGATTGAAGGATTTGAAGAATCCATCATAGTCAAAGAAGAATGAGGGTCCTTTTCTAGCAGGGGGTGGTGTATCTTTGAACATCAACATTGCACCACACTTCTACCTGACCCGTTGAGTTGTTATAAACTCTCTTGTCTGGTATGCTGTATCTGAGAAAAATACCTTTTTCTGCCTTCTCACTAAACTTCCCAGTCTGAGTTTTCTTCAGCAGCATACACGGTGCGCCAAACGGTTCTAGATACTCCAAGTTTGGTTTAAATCGTTGGAGCAGTTCATAACATGTTTTCCCATGTCGTTTGACCACTAAGACTCGATTGAGCGTGTAACAAGCATTAGCTACTGCCTCATTCCAGAATTGAATAGGCAGTTTCAAGTTAGCTAGCATTGTCCTGGCAGTCTCTATCAGGCTTTGATTTTTTCTTTCAGCAACGCCATTCATCTGTGGAGTGTAGGCAGATGTAAATTGATGTACAATTCCTTTCTCTCTACGGAATGCCTTCATCCACTGATTCTTGAACTTTGTTCCGTTGTCTGATCGAATCTACCTTACTTTCAGCTTGTAGAGTGATTCCAAAGTAGTAACTAGATGTTTGAATTATTCAAAAGTTTCTGATTTAGCTTTCAGATACATCACCCAAGAAAATCTTGAGTAATCATCCGTTACTACAAAGCAATACAGATCTTCAGCAATGCTCTTTGTACTGACAGGACCAAACAGATCCTTGTGTAGAAGCTCAAGAGGTAGATCAATTGAATGAACTTTCTTTGACTTGTGAGACTTCTTGGTCTGTTTCCCTTTCTTACATGCTACACAAAAATCCGGGAGTTGGAAGTTATTGACAGTTACTCCATTCACTAAATAATTTTGAACTAACTGATTCATCTTCCTTGGATTAATGTGTCCCATTCTCCTATGCTAGGAGATTAAATCCCTCTCAGTTGCCTTTGACAAGAAGCATTGAACTGTTTGATTAGTTGTGGAGGCTTTTGATAGATCCAAGACATACAAGTCGTTATATCTTGAAGCTGACATAAGAATTTTATCCTCCTCAATCACATAGTCCTTTTTCAACATGTAGCACTTCTTGTTGTCAAATACAACTTAAAAACAATTATCACATATCTGGGAGACTGAAAGTAAGTTGTTCTGTAGTTGTTGAACGTAGTTGACCTTGTCAAACTTCACTTTCT
The DNA here is from genome assembly GCA_025215565.1 of Flaveria ramosissima. Taxonomy (NCBI): domain Eukaryota; kingdom Viridiplantae; phylum Streptophyta; class Magnoliopsida; order Asterales; family Asteraceae; genus Flaveria; species Flaveria ramosissima. Next base: position 53,536,410 of record CM046039.1, read on the forward strand.
CGTTTCCCACTTGGCCTTGAGCGGTGATGTATCCTCCTTTATTCCCAGCAAATGAAACATGTCCCCCTTTAATTTTTTTTACGTTGAAAAGGAGAGACGAATTCCCTGTCATGTGCCTGGACGCCCCATTATCAATAATCCAGGTATTAGTGATAGCACTGTAGCGGACACCCTGCACATACAAAATAAATGATTAGTTCAAGTTTGGGACCCAAGCCTTAACTGGCTTGGGTGACCCGGAGGAATCACACATCATAAACTCGACCCATTGTCCTTTAGAGTATGAGGACATAACTTGCTTCTTATCGTTCTCACTATCAGACCCGATAATTGATTTTTCTTTCCATAAGCCAGTCTTGTGTAAGGCCTGTTTGTGGTAAACAGACACCTGACTTATGGTTTGAACTTTAGGTTCACTAACACTCTTAGGTGGAGTGTTAGATCTTGTTTTAGAAGAACTTGATTTTGCATTAAAAAGTTCAATTTTCTTTTTGTGCGTCTGATAATAAGGACAATTAGGAGAAATATGCCCTCGTTTTCCATAATTGTAGCAAGATCTCCCTTCTACAGATTAAGGAAAACTTTTGTGTGATGTTGAGTTTAGTGAAGGTGTGAGATGTTTATGGTTAGGTTTTTGACACTACTCTTTTAGATGTTTCATCCTTATTAAGAAACTAAATTGTTTTAACATTTTGAACATCTTTAACTTGCACTTTGGTTGGACTTTGGTTATTAATTCGTTTGTGGTTAACTGGTTTAGTCATTTTGGGTTCTAAAATGGACGTTGGTGAACCTGACCTTACATTAACCCTTTTGAATGAATCATTCAAATTCTCAACTGGCATCTTGCTTTTTTCTTTCAAAGTAGACTCCTTCTGTTTAGTGTCAGATTTCACAATCTTACTCGTGGAATCAGGATCACTAACTAGAGGAGTAGACACCACATGATCCTTAATTGGATTGTTATTAATAGGTCTACATTTTGTATTCAACAGGATCTCATGTGGTGGTCGCACGACTTTGTATCCCAAACCTTCCCCATTGTTTCGTTCTTTCACTAAGTTCTGTACTATGTGAGAAGAACTAGCCCAACTATGCAATTTTTGTTTTAATGAATTAACCTTGAGTTCTAAAACTGCTTTCTCCTTTTTGGTTTCTTCTAATGAATTTAAATAAAACTTTATATCATTAGATTGATTTAAGGCAACAACCACGATTTCCCTTAGTTGTTTACCCAAAAGTTCTATCTTTTCTTTAAAACTGCACTCATTTTGTTTTAATATACAATTAGCTTCAGTGCAGAGTTGTAAGTCATTTACTAAGTTATCATTGTGTTCTAATAACCTAGAAAATTTTAGATCAATGCTTTCCCTAAACTTTTCACATTCAGAACAATCATGTTTATTAAATAATTGATCTAAGGAACTTACCTGTGAGGAGTCAGTTGAATCAGCCATCATTGCAGAGGTTGACTCTTCTGTTGTTGGAGTTTCTGAACTTGTTGCTCTGAGATCTTCCTCAATCACGTGATTTACCACGTTTACAGCTTCTTCAGAATCTGACATAGCTTGCTCAGATGCAATATCACCTTCACTGGCAGACCCATAATCCAATGCTTCGACACAAGCAATGTTTGATTCTCCAGGAGAGAAAAATCGGAAGGACCAGTCTTGTCCTTCATCACCTTGAGCAGTTAATGCCTTAGTCTCTTTACTTCAAGAACTAGTTCCAACCATGTCTTTGTCTTGACGGTTAAAAGTAGGAAATGGGTTACCATTTCCCGTCTTCTTGGGCTTCACACATTCACGTTTAAAATTCCCCATTTCACCACAGTTGAAGCAGGTGACCTTGGTTTTGTCGAAACCAAAAGTTGTATCTTTCGTGGCTACTAGATTCTGCCCCGTCTTCTTGACAAACTTTTTAGCTCGTCTAACTACACTTGCTAGAGCCCACATGATATCCATTCTTTCCAGCTCGTTCTCGTAAACCTGCTCGTAGTCTTCATCTGCAAGATGACAATTTCCGATCTTCCCAGCAACTAAACCATCATACGATTGAACCACTGCTGCTAGAAAATCCATATGCTCCTTTGCAACTTCCACTATGACATTACAGAGATTCTCAGTCTTCAACTTTGTTGTATTGGCTTCAGGCACTATGTAGTGGGTCCCTGATGACCCTGACGTTTCTGGTCCTGAAGCAGTGGTTTGGGAAGGAGCCGCGGAACTGGACACGAACGCTGTTTGAAGTGGTGCTCTTGAACCAGTTGGAGTGGGAACTGAATTATATAGTGAAGGATTCTGAACGTAAGATCCTTTCTTTGACTTGTACTTCATCCTCAGTTCCTCCTCCCTTAACTTCAAGATGAAGTCATTTATGTCCAACGTGTTAAGTATGTCGTTTTGTCTCAAGTTGGACACAAATGAATCCCATTTCTCAGGCAACCCATCTGCAAAGGTTGAAACTTTATCTTCCATAGACGTCGTTACACCATGAGTGTGTAGCTCACTCATCAGATGGTAGAACCTGTCGATGATGTCATCCAAGCTCCCGTTTCTTATAGGAGAGAAGTTATCGAACTCCTTCTTAAGAACCTTTGTCTTTAGTGCCTTTAACGTTGTGTTTCCTTCGTATCTTTTCTCCAAAGCATTCCACAACTTTTCAGCCTGCTTGTTCTCAGAAAATTGGTGAAAGATGTCTTTCGGATTGACTAAGTCAGCAGAGCATAAACTTTCTTCTCAGCATTGTAGAGAATCTTCTGAGCTCGCTCATTCCACCCAACATCAACTTTACTCCATTTGTACTTACTAGTACCGTGTAACCAGTCTCTATAGAAGTCCGGAGATTTGGGTCCACTCCATTTAGGTAAATCTCGAACCGCTGTTTCCATTCAGGATAGTCATCCAACGTTATAAGCTTCACGGTTTATTGTGATTTCCAACCTTATTTTCCAGAAGCAGAAGGTTCTGGATGCGTGAGTCCTTCCCGGCACTAAACGCTGAAAACTGATCTTCCATTTGTATGAACTTTGTACTTTGAGAACAGGATAACTTTAATCGTGCGAATGAACAATGCGTATGGATCACTCGTGCGAATGAAGAGTGCGAATGAATTCAATCGTGCGATTAGATTCAGTCGTGCGTATGGACAATGCGAATGGACTCAAACGACTGAAGTGGTTCAGTCGTGCGAATGAAGGATGCGACTGGGGTTCAGTCGTGCGGATGGAGTGTGCGAATGAGTTCAATCGTACGAATGAGCTATTCGTGCAACTGAAGGCTGCTGTGTTTGGAAAAATCGAATTTTTGACACTTAGACACAAATTACGATTTACCCAGAAACCCTAATCCGTATGACGAAAAACTTCAACTTTAATGCCTGGAAACGACGAAACACACCTGTGGACTCAAAAAGATGACTCTTTTGAGTTAATACGTGAGTTTTGACATAATTCTAATAGAATCAAACGCAAAATCAAGAGCCAAAGCTCTATTAACACTTGTTAGGGCTGTGTACGTACGGAGTACTAACTGATTCTGCGTTTATACCGGATCAAATAGTGCGGAATCCTATTTGATTGGCGATCCAATAAGTGAGAACAATTACCCGATCGATATATGATTGAAACTACACGTTATGAACGAATAGAGATCGATCAGGAATGATCTATGAACTTGGACAAGTTGTTTGGGACGTTCTGGATGGCTAGGGTTCTTCTGTTTTCCAAAATTCTATTTTTCCACGAATTAAGTGGTATTTATAGGTTAGGGGTTTCCAATCGTACGACTGAGCCGTTAGCATGGTTCAGTCGTGCGACTGAATCATGCGATTGAGTCATATGCACGACTGAAGGTTCAGTCGTGCGACTGAGTCAATCTTATGTCTCATTCGTACGACTGATCCAGTCTCCTGGTTCAGTCGTGCGACTGGTCCATAAGCATGATGTATTCATGCGTATGGTCCATAAGTATGGTCCATTCGCATGAAGACTCATCCGACTAGGTTGAACATATTTCTCAATCATTATGGACTAAGAACTGTGCACAACAACCTCAAACCTATATACTAAGTACATACATATGAATTATATTCAACACAATAATAATATGAAATAGATAAACATTAATAAGCAACAATCACATATTATATATCATTGAATCAATTCACTACATATGTGTAAGACATGAAAGACTTTTACATTTAAGCTCATAAACTAGGAACATATGCATCTACATTGTGCAATCAACCTTGCTTTTTTTTCTGAAAATTATACCTCTGTCATCTAGTTTAATTTTGAAGATCCATATTGTTCCAATTGGATCTTGGCCTTCAGGTAAATCAACTAGATTCCAGACTTTCTGCTTTCTGAATTGTTGAAGCTCTTCTTGCATAGCTTCAATCCAGCTATTGTCCTTTAGAGCAGCTTTGATGTTTGGAGGAACCACTTGTGAAAGAAAACAGGTGAAAAGGCAGATGTTTGCAGCTCCACCTTGGCTTCTTGTTGTTCTTTTATCAAGATCACCAATAATGTTGTTTATTGGATGAGTCTTATGAATTTTTGTTGTTGGAATAGATTAAACTGGAATAGTTGATTCCAAGTTAGTCATATGCATTCATGCAGATGGATCCAATCCAGCTGATGAATTTAGGAAGTAATCAAATTGTTCCTCCTGGTGATCATTGGGTATGGAGTGATCTTCCTGAGTTTGAACACCAGGTGCATCATTGATATCTTTCGCAGGAACTTCTCCGGATGCATTTTGTTCTTCCGTAGGAGTTACAGGAACATCTACGGATGGGATATGATGAGCATCTCCAATGTTTTGAATATCTACAGAGGTGGATGGAACAGCTGCTGAGACAGTATTCATATCTTCGGATGTAGAACACTCATCTACGGATGCAGAGGTAGCAACTGCTGATGAAATGTTTTCATCTGAGGATGTAGATCCATTATACTAGTCTTGTGCTACATCAACTGCATTGTGGAGATTACTTGTAGTTCCTTGTTCTAAGATACTTGAAGTTTGTATTCTTGGAGGATCAGCAGACAATGACACTTCATTCATGTTTGGAGGAACAAATGGATAACATGTATCCGCAGAACCTACATTGTTCAAATAACTAGAGTTAAATGAATCTGTGAGTGCATCTATATCAAACAACCATGATAATCCTTTAACTGATTTAGGAAATAAGTATTCATCAAATGACACATTAGGAGTTTCTTCCATAATGTTGTGTTATGGAATGTAGATCCTATATGATTTAGATATTGAAGACTATCCAACAAAGAAACCATCATAGGCTTTTTCTGAAAATTTTCCCAATTGTTCTTTTGTGTTTAAAATGGATACATGACACCCAAAAGCTCTAAGATATCCTATGTAAGGTTTTCTTTTAAATAAAATCTCATAAAGTGTTTTATTATGTTCTTTGAAGATCAATGTCCTATTTTGAACATTGCATGTTGTATTCACTACTTCAGCCCAAAAGGTGATTAGCAATTATGAATCAGCTAGCATTGTTCTTGCTGCTTCAATAAGTGTTTTGTTACTTTCTTTCAGCAACTCCATTCTGTTATGGAGTTCTTGGTGCACTGAACTGTCTTGCAATACCTTTATTCTTGCAAAAAGAATCTAAGTCAGTATTAACAAATTTAGTCCCATGTGATTCTCAATCTTGATGACAAAGTCCATTAATGTTTTTGATGTTTCACTCTTTTGTTTTAAGAAGAAGACCCATGTGAATCTAGTAAAGTCATCCACTATCATTAAACAATATTGCCTCTTTCCAATGCTCATCACATTGGTTGGACCAAACAGATCATTGTGAAGAAATTTGAGTGGTGTAATATTTGTATTGATAATTTTGGATTTATGAGACACTCTATGTTGTTTTCCTTTATAACATTGTAACACCTCTGAAATCTAGCCCAATTAGAAAACTTAATGTATTATAGGACCCAATAAAGGTCTGGATTGATTTGGGCTTACCAAAGAAAACTTGGAAAAGAAACTACCCTTGTTTAGGCCCAATGGGCCTAATAAGGGCCCAAACTTATAAACGAGGCCCATTTAAGGCCCAATACCCATTTACCATCTAAATAAATAAGTGATCATAAAATAATAAATTGAATTGTGATTCGAAGCAACTGCGATAAAAATCCAAACTAAAAACAGATTCAAAAACCATACCGTGTAAAGTTCAGTAACCTAACGCGTACTAACGTCTAATTTACATCGAAACTTACTTATAATGGTTTTATACCCTTCTAATATCATTGTTAATCATGATACATACTGTAAACAGTGCTTGCTAAAAGATCCTAACCAAACGTGTATAATCAGCTATGATACGTCGGAAAAACGCGAATACCAGATACGCCCGAGGCGTGGACCGGCCTGAGGTTGGGTCCAACCCGAGAATTTGACGATAAATATACCGAATTCATTTTATTTCGAATAGAGGAAATTAAATATATCTCTTATAGGTTATCTAATGATATTCGATCCAAAAGACCGGTTGTTACGCAATAACAAGAATCACGGGGCATATACGCGACGTTGAAGGGAGGCCCGCTCAAAAACCCTATGTATTTAAGCAAACATTTCCCTCATTCCTCATTTGCAAACCCTAAAACATCAAGAAAATGCTCCCAAGAGCTGCAGCAGCCGCAACCGCTGGAGCAGGAGGCTCCACGGCGGAGCAGCGGCGGCGGGCGGCGGTGTCGCGGCGGCAGCGGCGGAGTCCGGTGAACTTCTCAGCCTACCCCCACTAATCTTGACCCCCTGAATCCAATGGTGGTGTTAGATTCTTCTAATTTGCAACGATGATGGAGTTATGGCGGGGAGAAGGCAGCGGCAGCTAGGGTTCCGGCCGCCAGAGCCGGCGACTGGCGGCGAGTGCCGCCCATGTTCTTCTTCCTCTCGACGAGATCTTTCCAATGGTGGTAGCTGCGTTCTCTAACTCACGGCGGTTTGAAAGTTATGGCCGGGCGAATGGTGGCGGCGGCTAGGGTTTTTGTCGCCGTCGTCCCATGTTTTCTTTTTCAAACGGTTTAGTTCAGTTGGCTCTTTCTCCGTCCAGGGTTCACTAATAAGAGGATGATAACATCTAGGGCCAACGGTAGTGCTCGTTTTACTCAAACCGCGATGGTGGCGGTGGAAACCGCGTAATGTAGCGGCGGTAGGGGGCGGTGCTAGGTGAGGAGGCTCGAAGGTGGTGATTAAGGCAAGGACCTTGAGGTTTTGATTCATTGTTCTGTTGAGTGGAAGTTTGTATATGGTCTATCTATCATGCATGCTTGATTTTAGGACGAAATAGTCGAAGATATGGAGGTGCGGCACTGTTCCAGCAGGTTTTCCGGTGACCCGGTGGCCACCGGCCACGGTAGTGGCGGCCTAGGGCTGAGGATGTTGATGGTGCATGATGGTAAGGGCTAGTGATGGTAAGAATCATAGCCGAGGTGTTTGGTAACGTATGTTGCGGTTAACGTTGTGTTTGGTTGCGAGATAAAAATGTAGTAGTGTTGTATGTAATCTTGGTGTGTTTTGGTTAGGTTAAACCTTGGTCAAAGCTGGTCAAACTGGTCAATGGACAGTCAACGCGATGCGGGTCAGATCAAGCGAGTTCTAGGATGCAATATGGAAACGTTAGGTATAACCGTGCGCTAGACATTCATATACGTAAATATAATGATTATATACTAACTTGTGTGTGCGTTGAGCTACAAATATGTATAAAATGTTAACTAGTTTATAAATCATCATGAATGGATGTGAAAATTTAAAATAACGTGAACAATCGCATAATGAAAAACAACATTGGAAATGTATTCATATGAACAAAGATATTAGAAACATATATGAAGTTATCTAATCTCGTGACATATAAAATCCTTACAAGACGTATAGATGATTAATATATACAAAATACAATTCTACATACCTATATATATATATATATATATATATATATATATATATATATATATATATATACAATGGATACTTTTGGTTAACCGATATTCTCGCGTATATATTCAAGACTCATAATCCAATAATAATCCATCATCATTATATTATTAATATTCGATCATCTTGTTATTATTGGAATAAATATTATTTGTATCATCCTTTTTATTCGATATAATGACAACTATTATTGATATTCAAATTATTCTAGCATCATATTAACTACATTATTGGTAGAAATATATCTATATAATTAGGGAATATGGATGATCTTTGAAGGTATACTTACACTTATTGTTTAAAACATATCTTTTTGGTTTGCATTAAACGAGCTAAGCGGAATATAAACATATCTATCCGTGAACCATCTAAGTATCATATAATTAATAAGCTAAGCATTTTAACAGCCTAAGTTAGGCGATCTTAAAAAGTATGTATGCTATGCGCGTAAAAATAACATAATATCATGACATAAGAGTTTAAATCCATAATATTTGATGCATTGTAGATTGCTAATACTACCAACATTTAGAGGTTTGACCACATACATACCTATGCAAGTATCACACATTTAAAGAATCAGCATAATGTTAGAATAAAAGCATAATCAATATAAATTTTATTAGAACATCTAATACAATAATGGGAACATTAAAGATTTCTAATATCATCAATAGAAATTATCTATAAAGTTTTGGAATCCGTGATATCAATCGCTTACGGCTACATTCCTTATGCAAAGAATCATTTATTGGATAAAGGCATTAATTAACCTAATATACACGAGTTAGTACATAACAAATGATAATTTCACAAGAAGCTAAGGTACATCGATGATACTAATCGTTAACTTTAAAGTTAACTAAAGAGCTCAACCGCATGCATGTAATGACATCGTGCTAATTCTAAACATGAATCTCACATGTTCTAATTAGGATTGCTTTGTTGGTGACCTTCACTTTTCTTTACCAAGCTCAGAATTTATAAGGATGCCAGGTGAGTTCTAGTGATTCCCCTTTTTACTACTGTTTTGGGGTGAAACATGCTCTATTATTTACGAACACTATTTGTTCTCTACTTGGTGATTGTATGTGGGATTTATGGTTACCTGCTGATACTTATATCATGATCATTAATTCTTTCGTGAACCGCTTGTTTTATATGGATAGATCTATTTGGGGAATCCCCCACACACAGTGGCTTCCATTCCAGGAAGGATACCCCACTGAGATCCTAAGGGGTCGTTTGTGGCATGTGACAGGTTTTGTTAAGAAACTATGGTGAACCATCCGGTCAGGTATGGTTCATTGGTTTGGGGCTCAGTTCTTCCTTCGGGAATATCCGGTTAAACACAACTTTAGAAGAGGCCAACTGGGACTGAGTGCAGGGTTGATTATGATTCTCCCAGGATGTTGAAACTATGATTCATTCATTTTTATCAAATGAGGATTTGTTAAGTCCTTTTTGTATTTAAACTTTAAGCACTTGAACTCACCAACTTTATGTTGACACAAAATCTTTTGAGCATGTCTTTCAGGTACAGCTAGGTAGATTAGCTGAGCTATAGAAGATATCTAAATCCGAAGCAAGAAGTGAGGGTAGGTGTTGAAGGAAAAGGTCGAGCCTAGAAGCCTTAGTTACTGAAGCCTCAGGAAATATTGACCAAGAGATTGATCATGATATCTATAGATTGTAGATTGAGACCCTTGTAAACTGAAACTAGGCCAATATTCTAATGTAAATATTGTGAGATGCATTGTAATAAACAATTTAGTTTCCGCTGCATTTTGGTTGTTGTTTACCAACCGTTACGTCTCGCCTCTCTGGGCCCGGGGTGTGACAGATTGGTATCAGAGCCAAAGGTTGTAAAGAAGTAAGTCTGCTTTGAGAGACCTAAACTACAACCATATGAACCCTATAGGACCGCCTTTGTAAGAAGACTTTTCTGAGTTTAGTTAAGCCAAGGTTATAGGAAAGTGGGTTTGCTTCGCGATATCTAAGCTACAACCATAAATAGCTTCAGCCTGGTAGGTTGTTTCTGTGAATTAGTGATCTAAAGTTTACAACATAATAGATTCCATTAAGGACACTCATCTTTAATCTGTATACCTCATGGGATAGATACTATTAAGAATTCCCTACCCTATAAGAAACCTTGTTGCATTAGGGTACTACCTATGATAGGTGCACCCGAGTAAAACTAAGAATATTTGGAATCTTCTAGAGCTGACTACTAGGATCCCTGAGCACTGGGACTAGGTATATTATGAATCAAAGATGTGCAAGTATATTAAGACAAATTCTGGGGAGATACTTATCAGATTGCACAACTGACTTTTGACACTATATGAAACAACAGCTATTAGTTGTATACTTGATACGACCTTGTGTCGTTATATGAAACAACTGCTATTAGTTGAATACTTGATATGACTTGTGTCGTTACATGAGACGACTGTTATAGTGATACTTGCTTATATGCTTCAATTATATGATGATACTTGTTGGAATACAGTGATAGGATAGCAACCATGATGCCTTTTTGTTTGATCTGCTCCCTAGTATAGCATGTACCTGACTGCTCATTTATTACTGGGTTTGTTGAACTGTACTTTGAAAATGGTTGGGTTAGCAAGAATGTTAGCATAATTAGAATCTAAGTGTACTTAATTGCAGATGATAACCAAATGAAAACTTTGACTCCCCAACCTAATTACACAAAACATGAAACTTATGATGGGAACAACTAGAATGATAGTGTAAGGTAAATTGACGATTACGGGTGCACACGTAATGGTGAATTTACAGGTACCCTTGAATTCTGGTGGGCCTTGTCATGTAAACTAATGTCAAGGTATAACACTCAAGGAACTAGTACATACAAGATTAAACACATATATCCAATGTATACTCAATAATTATAAATTTAAAACTTTCATGCTGAGAGAAACCATTTAACACTTGAAGAGCTACCAAGGACGATATTGTAGTAACTATCTCTTTTTCTTTCTCTCTCTTTCCTTGTTCTGCCCTCCTATTGGAAGTATAATGATACAACTATCCAACCCAGGAGATCATTAAATGTTGTTTCAAACCCAACTAGTTTCGTGCTGAAAGTATGGCACTTCACCTAAGTTGTTTGTGTACTTTAGCCGCGCTATTTTTTTCCGCGATGTCTGAAAATTTCTTCCTACCTAGCATAGAACTCGACAAAACTTCCTCAACATAGTAAGGGACCCTCTAACCTAATGGTTGCAGCTAAGCATAGACCGGAATAACAGATTTACGAGAAGAACCTCTTGTGATCAATGGCATAAAAGACTTGTCACTTCTTTCTTCCCTAGAAGCTCACATTTCATAGGACACTCTGGAGTCTAGAATCCCTCTAATCATTTTCTCAATGTCCTTGATGAGCATAACTTCTCTACACCTATTCATGGTAATAGAACCCCTTAACCCAGCACTATTCTTAATATCAGCTTCGATAGTAATTAACCATCGTTTTTCATAGTACTATGCTTGTGAAATCCTTCATCATCCTCAACCGTTAGTCACCCGGTGACAAACTTTGACTGTAACATAAGTTGAACTACTTTGACCATGCTTTTAAACTGGCCGTGTTCTTTGTAACCTTTTGAGTGCCAGAATAAGTAGGAAATGAAACCTCACTCTATAGCCCTGATTTCCACAAGGATAATAGCCCGAGTGCTAGAGTATTTCACTAAGAAAATCTGATCTTCGAGCTTTCGAAACAAAAATCTGAATCTACAATGTTGGTGCATTCCCTATTTTCACACACTTTGTTCCGGACTTATTCTTATGAAATTCTTGGACTATCGAATTATGCTACTCACACTAAAACCATAATCACGACCGTCATCGTAAAAATTCATGGATGTCAGTGCGGACAGCCCTGGATACTCGTAAAATCATCTCTACCTCGAGAGCTCTACTATTTGGGTGATGAATTTGTGATACAAGAGCAAAGATCACAAAGTTAGATTACAATTTGACGTCATACTATATGATTAATAGAGCCATAGTTAGTTTCCTTTTTACTAGCAATCACCTTAATGAAGTTCAAGACTCGTTCGAGTCAAGGTGTCGACGATAATTAATAACTCACCTGGGAAGACTATCAGTTGGGCTTAAAGGACTGTGTTACTCCAAAAGATGTATTAAGAAGCATAGAAGATCAGCTACAAGAAATCTCATGTGTTAAATCACTTGAGGTCCAACTACGACGAAGTAATGAACGTGCAGAAGATAGTAGGCGAGAAAGACCAGCACAGCAATCACCAGTCGTAAGCATTAAATATTTTCCCCTCTAAATTTCTAAACCTTTTACAGAGCAATTCACCAATAGCATACCCTAGTAAACTCCGTACGTTGAAATCCGAGCCAGAAGGCTTACTATCATATTTCAGTGGAACAATTGATAGGCCTATAAGTAACTAGGGTTTAGATGAGGTTACTTGTTGCACGAATGGACCCCCTACGGGTACGGTTACTTTGGAAAAAGGGGAGCGAAAAAGAGGTCATCTAGAAGGTTGACCTTGATTGGGAAGCACTATAAGGGAATTAGTGGAAGCATATACAACGAATCTGTAGTTAAGATAACAGTTGGAGTTGCTCTAAAGGATGGTGAATCGGAGAGAAGTAGTGATGTATGGTGGTACGAAATTCGAAGTATGTTAAGAAGCTCGTGGAAGGAAGGGAGATCCGACAACTGTTAGATAAACGATTCATAAGACATAGTGTGTCACCTTGAAGAACCCTAATACCCTTTGTGGGAAGTGGAATGGAATGCTCTTAATATGGATAAACTATCAAGAGTTGAATAAAGTTACTTAGAAGAAGTGATATCCCCTTTCCAGAATTGTTAACCTGCTTAATCAGTTGCAAGATACTGATTACACTTCTAATGTTATCAGCCAAGAATATAAGTGAAACGACGTTACCAAGGTTGCATTTAGAATACATTAGAGTCAATATGAAAATCACATTCAAGCTAGTTGGGCTGGTTCACACACCCACGCTATTTATGAGCCTGATGAATGGGATTCTGTAAGCCATACTTAGGCATGCTTGTTATCTTGACATTGCTAATGAGCATGAAATTCGAGACCATTCGCTAAAATTTGGGGCTATCTAAGTCCGAGAAGTAGTAAAAACTCATTGAGATACGTCAATGTTTAGGGTTAAGCGAAAATTTTAGAAGGATCAATAAAAGCTCCACTCATGCAGCTATACAACTGGCATTGTAATCCTAGGATATACCAAATCCGTTTGGACACGGATCAGAAGGCTTCTGATGTGTGTTGATGCAATGGTACAAGGAAAGCTTCTAGCTGCCCGACAATTCAAGAAACATGTGAAGAGTTACATTATACATGAACGGGAACTATGGGGCGCGACTTTTACAAAATAAAATATGCATTTGGATACATTAGCTGTACTACTCTCCCAACTACCCATTAGAATACTAGTTCAAACACCATAGGGTGATCAACAACCGGTAACAACAACCGCATTGGCAAGTGCGGATAGGAGGCCGTCATCCGCATTTGTCCTAAGACGCTCGCATTTCTAATGTGAAAGATCAAGTCATGGCCGCGTTTTCCTCTACTTACCCGCATTGATGAATGCGGATAGCCTACAATTAGGCTTTTCTTCTACTGACTTCACCCGTGTCATCGTGAACTTGCGAATTCTTCCAACGTCAGTTCACAAGAGCTTATGGCACATCCTGTATGGGAAAACTCCCAACATGCGTAAGTTAAGATAGGTGGAACTACTCGAAGACTAGGATTATCGCATGGAGTATCGTTCCGGAGTACGAAGGTTGGAAAAGTAGTGACCTTTGTGTGTGACCTAACCTCTTCATTCCTATTAATCGTGAAAACTTCTTAGTTTTAGCTTTATGGGAATAATCATGTGGTTCCTAAATGTTAATCTATACTCCTTGGGGAACCCAAACCCTCCTTGATCTGAAGACTTTAATCTATGACATCTTACGACCTATTACCCTATGATTCTAAGGAGTTAATAGTGACGTATAGCCGACTTGACTATTACGTCTAATTGAAGGCATTCACATCAACATCTGATACTTCACAACCATTCATAAGATTCTCCGTGAGGACGATGATATTGCCAGGATTTTTAGTATTTGTCTCCTTGCTAGATCTACCTAGTAGGATTGTGCATTGAACCACAGTGGAGAATCTCTTCTTGTTAATTTTGTACAAATGTTAAATGATCTGATTGTGAAGCCAAAAATCTATTCATGAATCAACTCACTGATTTTGTCAAAATGTTCTAACGTTGGGATAATTACTTGAAGCTAAATCAAACCCGGTTGTTTGATACCTAATCGACAACTTTCGTCCTGGAATGCTCAGCTGAATAACTTTAAAACCCCCAAGACTCATACTACGAGTGTATCACACTCGGAAACAATGTTAGCGATACTAAAATTTCGAGGACAAAATTTCTTAAAGGAGGGAAGAATGTAACACCTCTGAAATCTAGCCCAATTAGAAAACTTAATGTATTATAGGACCCAATAAAGGTCTTGATTGAGTTGGGCTTACCAAAGAAAACTTGGAAAAGAAACTAGCCTTTTTAGGCCTATTAATAAGGGCCCAAACTAATAAACGAGGCCCATTTAAGGCCCAATACCCATTTACCATCTAAATAAATAAGTGATCATAAAATAATAAATTGAATTGTGATTCGAAGCAACTACGATAAAAATCCAAACTAAAAACAGATTCAAAAACCATACTGTGTAAAGTTCAGTAACCTAACGCGTACTAACGTCTAATTTACATCGGAACTTACTTATAATGGTTTTATACCCTTCTAAAATAATTGTTAATCATGATACATACTGTAAACAGTGCTTGCTAAAAGATCCTAACCAAACATGTATAATCAGCTATGATACGTCGGAAAAACGCGAATACCGGATACGCCCGCATTTTACCGATACCTGATACGTCAACCGAGCCCGGTAGCATCGTAAATATTTATCTAATTATTATATATTTATTATCATATTCTAAATTAGAGAGTGAAACGATTATCCAGGAGCAATGTGGTTCGTGACGCGACCGAGGCGTGGACCGGCCTGAGGTTGGGTCCAACCCGAGAATTTGACGATAAATATACCGAATTCGTTCTATTTCGAATAGAGGAAATTAAATATATCTATTATAGGTCATCTAATGATATTCGATCCAAAAGACCGGTTGTTATGCGATAACGATAATCACGGGGCGTATACGCGACGTTGAAGGGAGGCCCGCTCAAAAACCCTAGGTATTTAAGCAAACATTTCCCTCATTCCTCATTTGCAAACCCTAAAACATCAAGAAAATGCTCCCAAGAGCTGCAGCAGCCGTAACCGCCGGAGCAGGAGGCTCCACGGCGGAGCAGCGACGGCGGGCGGCAGTGCTGCGGCGGCGGCGGCGGAGTCCGGCGAACTTCTCATCCTACCCCCACTAATCTCGACCCCTTAAATCCAATGGTGGTGTTAGATTCTTCTAATTCGCAACGATGATGGAGTTATGGCGGGGAGAAGGCAGCGGCGGCTAGGGTTCCGGCGAGGGTTCCGGCCGCCAGAGCCGGCGACTGGCGGCGAGTGGCGGCGAGTGCCGCCTATGTTCTTCTTCCTCTCGACGAGATCTTTCCAATGGTGGTAGATGCATTCTCTAACTCACGACAGTTTGAAAGTTATGGCCGGGCAAATGGTGGCGGCGGCTAGGTTTTTTGTCGCCGTCGTCCCATGTTTTCTTTTTCGAACCGTTTAGTTCAGTTAGCTCTCTCTCCGTCCAGGGTTCACTAATAAGAGGATGATAACATCTAGGGCCAACGGTAGTGCTCGTTTTACTCAAACCGCGATGATGGCGGTGGAAACCGCGTAATGCAGCGGCGGTAGGGGGCGGTGCTAGGCGAGGAGGCACGAAGGTGGTGATTAAGGCAAGGATCTTGAGGTTTTGATTCACTGTTTTGTTGACTGGAAGTTTGTAGATGGTCTATCTATCATGCATGCTTGATTTTAGGACGAAATAGTCGAAGATATGTAGGTGCGGCACTGTTCCAGCAGGTTTTCCGGTGACCCGGTGGCCACCGGCCACGGTAGTGGCAGCCTAGGGCTGAGGATGTTGATGGTGCATGATTGTAAGGGCTAGTGTTGGTAAGAATCATAGCCGAGGTGTTTGGTAACGTATGTTGCGGTTAAAGTTGTGTTTGGTTGCGAGATAACAAGGTAGTAGTGTTGTATGTAATCTTGGTGTGTTTTGGTTAGGTTAAACCTTGGTCAAAGCTGGTCAAACTAGTTAATGGACAGTCAACGCGATGCGGGTCGGATCAAGCGAGTTCTAGGATGTGATATGGAAACAATAGGTAGAACCGTGCGCTAGACATTCATATACGTAAATATAATGATTATATACTAACTTGTGTGTGCGTTGAGCTACAAATATGTATAAAATGTTAACTGGTTTATAAATCATCATGAATGGATGCGAAAATTTAAAATAACGTGAGCAATCGCATAATGAAAAACAACATTGGAAATGTATTCATATGACAAAGATATTAGAAACATATATGAAGTTATCTAATCTCGTGACATATAAAATCCTTACAAGACGTATAGATGATTAATATATAAAAATGCAATTGTACATACTATATATATATATATATATAAAATATATATATATATATAGATATATATATAATATTATATATATATATATATGTAAAGGATTCCTGAAGTCTGATGCAACCCAAAAGCCTAAGTGTCTCAGCAACATGCACTAAGTACTGAAGTGAAGAATGCTTCGGAAGTTTTACACAAAGCATTAGAAAATACTCTAAGTGTAAAATCTTCCGAAGCCAAGACCAATATCTTCCGAAGCCAAACATGAAGTCTTCCGCAGCTTCAGAGACAAAGTCTTCCGAAGCTTCAACCTATGAAGACAGATTTCTTCTGAAGACTTTTAGTACACATGCTTTATCTGATGTACTGTTCCATAAAGCACCTTTTCCGCTGCATCTCTGTAAAGTCACCAACTTACATGAGTTGGTGAAAAGGGCCTTGCTTTTGGTAACTGTACATTGAGGTCTTGAGTCTGTAACTTTCCACTTTATGTACTTTATCCTTTTTGTAATGTATAAGGATGTGAGCTATGGCATGTCATAGTCACAAGGTCAAAAGGCAGATATGCCTTTTGATCCTACAATTGATTTTGTTAGTGTCTAGTCAATTGTATCCAGCTGGCTTTCAAAGTATAGCCGGCTGTGTTGTTGTAGTATAAGTATTTCAAGTTCTTGTATCTTTCTTTATGCTTTGTAACACTTGTAAAAGAACTTGAGAAAGCAATATACTGCCTCCTTGAAACCCATACTCTCTTGTTCAGTCTCTTGCTTTACTTGTGTTCTTTGTATCACCTTTGGTTACCCAGTTCACTGTTTGATTAAAGTTTAGTTAATCTCCTCATTGTGTTGTTGTGTTGTAATTGTGTTAAAGCCCTTAAACGGTCCTGCAATATATATATATATATATATATATATATAGTATATATAGATAGAGAGATTAGATAATATATATATAGAAGATATATATATATAGAGATATATATATAGATAGATAGATGATATATATATATATATATATATATATATATATATATATATATATATATATATATATATATATATATATATACAATGGATACTTTTGGTTAACCGATATTCTCGCGTATATATTCAAGACTCATAATCCTATAATAATCCATCATCTTTATATTATTAATAGTCGATCATCTTGTTATTATTGGAATAAATATTATTTGTATCACCCTTTTTATTCGATATAATGACAACTATTATTGATATTCAAATTATTCTAGCATCATATTAACTACATTATTGGTAGAAATATATCTATATAATTAGGGAATATGGATGATCTTTGAAGGTATACTTACACTTATTGTTTAAAACATATCTTTTTGGTTTGCATTAAACGAGCTAAGCGGAATATAAACATATTTATCCGTGAACCATCTAAGTATCATATAATTAATAAGCTAATCAGTTTAACAGCCTAAGTTAGGCGATCTTAAAAAGTATATATGCTATGCGCGTAAAAATAGCAGTTTGACTACATACCTATGCAAGTATCACACATTTAAAGAATCAGCATAATGTTAGAATAAAAGCATAACCAATATAAATATTATCAGAACATCTAATACAATAATTTGAATATTAAAGATTTCTAATATCATCAATAAAAATTATCTATAAAGTTTTGGAATCCGTGATATCAATCGTTTACGGCTACATTCCTTATGCAAAGAATCATTTATTGGATAAAGGCATTAATTAACCTAATATACACGAGTTAGTACATAACAAATGATAATTTCACAAGAAGCTAAGGTACATCGATGATACTAATCGTTAACTTTAAAGTTAACTAAAGAGCTCAACCGCACGCATGTAATGACATCGTGCTAATTCTAAACATGAATCTCACATGTTCTAATTAGGATTGCTTTGTTGGTGACCTTCACTTTTCTTTACCGAGCTCAGAATTTATAACGATGCTAGGTGAGTTCTAGTGATTCCCCTTTTTACTACTGTTTTGGGGTGAAACATGCTCTGTTATTTACGAACACTATTTGTGCTCTACTTGGTGATTGTATGTGGGATTTATGGTTATCTGCTGATACTTATATCATGATCATTAATTCTTTCGTGAACCGCTTGTTTTATATGGATAGATCTATTTGGGGAATCCCCCACACACAGTGGCTTCCGTTCCAGGAAGGATACCCCACTGAGATCCTAAGGGGTCGTTTGTGGCATGTGACAGGTTTTGTTAAGAAACTATGGTGAACCATTCGGGCAGGTATGGTTCACTGGTTTAGGGCTCAGTTCTTCCTTCTGGAATATCCGGTTAAACACAACTTTAGAAGAGGCCATCCGGGACTGAGTGCAGGGTTGATTATGATTCTCCCACGATGTTGAAACTATAATTCATTCATTTTTATCAAATGAAGATTTGTTAAGTCCTTTTTGTTTTTAAATTTTAAGCAATTGAACTCACCAACTTTATGTTGACACAAAATCTTTTGAGCATGTCTTTCAGGTACAGCTAGGTCGATTAGCTGAGCTATAGAAGATATCTAAATCCGAAGCAAGAAGTGAGGGTAGGTGTTGAAGGAAAAGGTCGAGCCTAGAAGCCTTAGTTACTGAAGCCTCAGGAAATATTGACCAAGAGATTGATCATGATACCTATAGATTGTAGATTGAGACCCTTGTAAACTGAAACTAGGCCAATATTCTAATGTAAATATTGTGAGATGCATTGTAATAAACCATTTAGTTTCCGATGCATTTTAGTTGTTTTTTACCAATCGTTACGTCTCGCCTCTCTGGGCCGGGGTGTGACAAACATGAAGGACAATGATTTGAACAATGAAACTCTTTCTTTGGCAATCCAATGACTAGGTCATTTTTCACTAATTTTTTCATGTTCTTCATGTTAGAATGAACAAGCCTTCTGTGCCACAATTGAGATTCATCTTCTGATGACTTAGATAGTAGGCATGTTTCATGTCTTGTGAGTGAAGTGTTGTTCATATCCAAAACATATGTGTTTCCTTTTCTTGATGCTTTAAGAAGGACCCATTCTTCTGGAACTGAAGAACCTGGCTTATGAATGTAACAATTAGTGTTATCAAACAATGTGGTATAATTTTGATCACAAATTTGAGATACACTCAATAGATTATATTGCAAATTTTCACAATAATTTACTTTCTCAAACTTGAGTACACCATTAGTTACCATTCCTTCACCAACTATTTTACCTCCCTTCTTATCCCCACAAAATGCCACATATGATGCATTTTTATGCTTAAAGTCATGGATAAGTGAACAGTTTCCTGTCATATACTGGAACAACCACTGTCAACATACCACTTGTTGTCAGCTCTCCAAGATTGTTCCTGCACACAGAAAGAAATCAATTAGAATTGACAAACCAAGCCTTAATGATCTTGGGTTTGCCAGCAGTGTCTAAAATTGTTACTCCTTCATGAATAAATTTTGAAGTTTCAGTATATTCTGAGTTGTTTCAAGTGAGGATGATTCTGTTTAAGATGACGTTGTTGAACTAGGTGCTGGTTTCTCAATCTCTTCTTCATTCACCTTATTTTTGTTGGTTTGATGCTTTGGTTTTGATAATGAATCTTGATTGTTGAAAGTTTTATTATCTTTTCATTTTAAATGAGGTACATGAGTTCCCTTTTCAAAATTATCAAAGAAAGCATCATCAGCATTTGTTTCTTTTTCTGTCAAGTCCACCCTTTTGTGAGGTGTTTTTGATTGCTGAAATGATGTTCTTTTCTTCAAAGGTTGAACATCAGTGGATGTTTTCTCCTTTGGTTTTGGCTTTTGTTTTTGTTGCTGCTTCTTAGATTTTGAATCTTTTTTACAATCAGTAGATTGAGTGTCTGATTCAGCTTTATCATATTGTTTCTTTTTGTGCTTTTTGTCTTGTTCTTTTTGTTGAAATAACATTCCTAAGTTGAATGGTTAATTTTGTAACAAAAAGCATAATGTTTGTTGAAGTAGCAGTTAGATGTCATGTGATTGTTCATATTGCAAATAGAACAATAACTACTGAAGTAACAATCTTCAATATTATGGTTTTTCATATCACACCATTTGCAATACATTTCCTCTGATTCTTTGTCAGAATCAATTACTTTCTTCTTCTTTGTCAACTTTTGAGGCTTTTCATCCTTCTGCAATTTTGCAGTTGATTTATACTTTTTCAGCTTTTGAGGCTTTGGTTTGTTTGCTGATGATTTTTCCTTCCGCAGATCATCTACTAAATCAGTAGATTTGGTTTTCCGCTGATCTTCTAATGAAGACAGTTTCTTCTTCCGCTGAAGATCTGCTGAGTGTTTCTTCTTTCCTTTTTCTACGGAAGATGTGTGTACTTCCTCAGTAGATGCACACTTTTCAATTTCTTCATTTGAAGGTTTTTGTTACTAATGAAGATCTTGAAGACCTTTATTTAGCTGAGGTATTCTCTTGCAAATAGTCTTCAACATGTTTCATTATTTTGGAGAATATGGAAACTTTGTTTCTTCAAAAACTTTAGGAATGATTGTTTCAAAAGCAACATTGTTACCAATGTTCAGTTGATCATCATCATGTTCATCAGAAACATCCAAGTCATCACACTCATCAAAGTCAAATTCTGAGTCAATTTGTATAATATTTTCTAATTCAAAAGACTCAGTTTCATTCACCTCAGTTTCATTGTGATTAACTTGTTGATTAGAGTTTGTTTCAAACTTGGTGCTTGGCATAAAATGATTTGATAAGTTATTTGTCATTGATTCAGGTAAAGGTGAGTAATTATTGTTTATAGGAGGTGCAACAACATTATATCCCAACCCATACCTGTTCTTTGATTCAATATGAGAATTTAATAACTTTTCATATTGCTGAGATGAAAGTTGAAACTTCTGAAGTTTCAGTTCTGTTGATGCATGATCAGCCATAGATTTAGTTTAGGAAGTGGTCAGATGCTCAACATGTGCTTTTAAACTGTAATTTCTGAAACAAGTTTATCTATATCCTTTTATAAAGAGTTAATTTTGATTTGATATAATTTATGTTCTCTTACATGAGATTCATTCAAAATCATTGTTTCTTTAACTTTATCAGCCAGTTGTTGAGCATGGACTCTATATCTTTCAACTTCCTCAACACATATTGATGAACATAACCTATCTCTTACCTCTCTAGCCATGGGTGGAACTTTGTTCTTCATGTGAGCAATTAAAGCTTGATTTTCTTCCAAGACTTCCTTCTCATACATGTTGGGTTTGTTGGACCTTTAACAAACTAGTTTAACCATTTAAACTTAGAAAAACGCAGCGGAATAATAGATTAATATCATGTTGTAATCTGAAAATTAAAAGTTCATAACTTTGTTTCAACAAACCCAAAACATAAGGATCATTCATATGTGTTTGAACTAGCTATCAAGAGAAGGAAAACAACAAAAAAACAACATCAACAAACTACCTTTGTAGGCTGCTGAAAACGTGAATGAACACCTTCCATAAGGGCTGCTAAAACGTGATTTGGGTGAAGAAAAGGCTGCTCTTGAATGGCCAAACACCAAAGTAGATGTCCTCAAGTGTCCATACCCACAAGCCTCTAAGAAAACACCATGGTTGCTAGGATTTGAGCACCAAAAACCGAACCTATAGGCTGCTGAAAAACCCATTTTCAGCCGAAATCAAAGCTGCTGGAATACTCCATTACAACCGAGATAATCTTCTAAATCGAAGGGTTTGAGCCTTGAGGTTCTTGCATATATGAGAGAGATGAGAGATTGGAGAGTATGTGTGTTCTTGGAGAGCATCAAACTAAAGAGAGAACAACAACAAAACAAAATGAATGGGGCTGCCACAAGGGGCGGCCGAAACCCCTTTAGGGTTGTTCCATTTTGTGTTATTTTCCCAATAGGTCCTTATCTATTAATCTTTTGTCAAACTAAAGATTAATAAAGATATATATATATAATTAACCTTTTAATTATATAACATACACACACTTTTATTATTTGATGTTACTAGATTAAACAACATTACAAATAATATCCATGAACAAAATATCCATATAAGTTGTTCAATCTCATATGCAACTTATTTAGAAAACCTATTTTCTAAATTGGTGTATTATTTAATTGCATGATCATATCATCAATTAAATATTAATTGGTGTTTGCTAAGCTTGTTATTGGGTATGACCCGACTTGGATCATAACGTACTAACCACATCAATGTTCTATGTGTCTTGGGCATAAAGAATCCAACAATCTCCCACTTGCACAATATACATAGAAGATTGATGCAAGCAGTAAATACCGCCTAACAACGGTTTACTACCCTTAATACGCATGACTATAAGCCATTCAATAACATCATCCCCTTCAAGTTCCAACTTGAAATGATTTAGGTGAATCAATCATTTATCCTTTTGTTTCAGATGTCATGTTAAATCCAAGGACACAGAATGATCATTCCTTGTTGATTTAACTTAATCAGGCCTTAGACATCATACTCTCAACGAATAAGAGGAACAAATCCCATCTTGACTACATACGTTTCTCACAATCACCTTATGTCATATCTGAACATAGCCTTATGTACTGACCATTATTTCATATCAGCGAAGAACTAGCTCAAGGTATAACACTTGGTGAATATCAAAACCCAATATGTATCTCAGGTCAGAGGATACCAAATGATATTCGCCTTTACTCAAATTTACTTATGATCAATCAATAAGATTCCATGTAGTAAGATTTGAGACGCGGGTCAGTCCAATATTCGTATCCCACGAATATCTATGAACCTTGGCAGCAACCAATTGCTCTATATTCATGCCTTATGAATATCCACCAATCCAAGTTCATAATAGTCTTACATTCATATTTGTTCCCACAAATATGACCGACTACGGACATTTAGAATAAAAGAATTATTCATGGATGTAAACATGCTAAAAGGGAACATAACTCAAATTTATAAAAGAGTTAAATATTACAATTGTTCCTTGTTTTATATGCCAAACAGATCAATTCCAATCACCAGTAAATCGAAGTCCTAAGGCACAAGTATGACCCTCATACTTTGCCCTCATCAAGGAGCTTCGTTAGTGGATCAGCAATGTTTTGATCTTTATGAACTTTACGAATGCATATCTTTACCCTTTTCAACTCCATACCTTATGATGTTGAATCTCCGCTCAAGGTGCTTAGTCTTTTGATGAGTACGGGGTTCCTTGATTTGAGCAATCCCACCCACGTAATTACCAAAGATTTCGAGGGGTCTTGAATGGTAGAGACCACCCCTAGATAAGCAATGGACAAATTTATCCATGCAGCTTCCCAAGCTGCCAATGAAGCGGCTATGTATTCGGATTTTTGTAGTGAACAATGCTACCGTGTCTTGCTTTGAACCTTTCAAGGACACTTCTTCTCCATTCATAATGGAAGTATACCCCGATTGTGATCGAAAATCATCTCGATCAGTTTTGGAAGCCTGCATCCGTGTAACCCTTTACAACGACTTCCTTTTCAATAGATCCGTATATTAGAAACAAATCCTTAGTCCTACTAAGGTATTTCAATATACTTTTAGAGCCATCCGATGGTTATTTCAATTGGTATCTACTTTGTCATACTTAATAAGCATGACTCGTCTGGTCTAGTGCATATCATCACACAAATGATGGATCCTATAGCAGATGCGTATGGGATATCATTCATTTGATTTTGCTCATCCTATGAGCTTGGACATTGAGACGTAGTCAACACTGTCCCTCCTTGAATAGTTGCCATACCTTTCTAAGAGTTTTTCATCTTGAACCTTTTCAAGATTTTATCAATATATGCACTTTGGTTTAACCCTATCAACCACCTCGATCTATCCTTATAGATCCTTATTCCAAAATATGGGTGGCTTAAACGAGATCTTATATGAAAAAAATCTTCCAAGCTAGGTTTTAACACCTTCCAAGGTTGGAATATTATTTCCAAATAGTAGTGTGTCATCAACATACAACACTAAGAATACAATTATGCTCCCACTAGCCTTTATATATATACAACCTTCTCGATGCTTGTTTCAATCCATAGATTGATCACTTTAACTTATATACATTATTAGGATGTCATGGATCGACAAAACCATCATGCTGAACTGAATGGACAATCTCTTCGAGATGTTCATTAAGAAAAGCGGTTTTGACATCCATTTGCCAAAACACATATTCAGAATATGCAGTTATGGCACATGATATCCTAATCGACTTTAGCATTGCCACGGGCGCAAGAGTTTCATCATATTCAACCAATTGAGTTTGATGGAAACCTTATGCTATAAGTCTTTAACTTATAAGTATTCAAGTCTCCATGCATATCTGTTTTCATCTTGAAAACTCACTTGTATCCAACCGGTTTGGAGTTAAGTGGAGGGTCAACCAATTCCCAAACTTGGTTGTTATAAATGGATTGCATCCTTACGTTCATGGCTTCTAGCCATTTGTCCCAATCCAAATTGGACATAACATCTTGGTATATGGTTAGCCTACAGGGGTCAACCACATAGCATCCATTCTTGGAATAATATCACTTAGATGGAATACTAACTCTACCAGATTTGTGAACGTTTTGTGTATATTTATCAACCTCTTGATTATCATCAACAACCTCTTGTTGGTAGCTAGTGTCAACCAAAAGTGTACCGGCTTGTGGATCTTGATCCTTATCAAGTTCCATAGTTCTATACGTCATTCCTTCCATAAAGAACTCGGTTTCCAAGAACTTAGCCTTTTGAGCAATAAATTCTTTTGCTCTGTTGAGTCGAAGAAACAGTATCAGATACAGTCTCTAGGATATTCAACTAATCTACACTTTCTTGGTCCAGGTCATATTCAAAATGTGAGACTTAAAGAGCAATGCGAAAACCCAATATGATAAAGATGGTAAGCTCATAGCCATAATAAATTGAACCATATCCAAATAGGGTTCAGTTTCTTTTTTATCAGAATGAAGAACACAGATAGTTATTTGGAGTTGATATTCTACTTCATTATTGAAGATTTTGAACATTTCAAAAGCTTAATACTTATGTGTAATCAAGTGCACACAATAATAGCGACTGTAATCGTCGGTAAAATAATGAAGTATCTTTCACCAATCTTTGTCATTGTCTTAAAAGGACTACATACATCCAAATGTATCATTCCTAGTAAGTTTTGGTTCACACTTATCAAATGAAACATTTCATTTGTTTCCAAAAGACCATTCTTTTGAAGTGTTTGAATCCAATTCTTGTTTATGTGACTAAGACGATAATGTCAAAGATAATAATAACTTAAACCCATTTTAAGTTTCTTGGTGCTCAATGTGTATAATAAGTCATTATAGGACGAATTATCATGAACCAATTCATGGATATCATTAAAAGGTATGTCCTTAAAATGAAATACATCATCCATAAAACTAATACCATTATTTACAAACTTTAAATCATGATCACATTGTTTTAATAGGAAACCTTAATTATGTTTCTAGTCAAACTAGATGCATACAAAAGGGTTTGAGAACAACTTCCAAACAATTTGAAAGTCTCAAAATAGAGTTTCCTTCCTTGAAGCGCACATTTCTTTTGAACCCCTTTGCAACAATTGCAAGAATGAGTTTCACATCCGGTATCCAATACCCATGTGTTTGAAGAAATGACATTTAATACAATGTGTGAATCATGGAAATTGTATTTGAGGTTTGCTCAACATCCCTCTTGTCTTTCAATTCCTTGAGATAGGAGGAACAATTCCTATTCATTGTCCTATCTCTCCATACTCAAAGCATGGAACGTTCTTCGTTACCTTAGGCTTCATAAGCTTAGGCTTTTCGAGGTTTCGCATTAACCTTTGCTTTGATGTATTCCTTTCCTTTGGCAATAATTGCCTTAGGATCGGGATTGGCCATTTATTATAGCCTTCCTCAATGATCGAGAGAATAGGTAGAACCTCTCTATCCATCCCTGCCTCGGTTGCTTTGAGCATTGCGTGAAGTTCACCAATGCTCTTGTCCCACCCATTCATATTACAGTTTATTATGAATGTCTCAAACCTTTAGTTGGCAATCAAGGATCAAATCCTTGGCCAACTACTTTGAGACAGGACAGTTAAGCATCTTGAGGCTATCAATGTGGCTTTTCATCTTAAGAGTATATAAGATGATATCGATTGGGTTTCTTCCATGTGACATGTATAAAATGCTCGAACCGTTTCGTAGCAATCTACTAGAGTTTGTTGAAGGAACATTTCCTTCAACTAGATTATCATGTCATATGCCCCATGATGTTCTAAACCCTTTTGGAGTTCGGGAATCATATTCCCAACATGAGGTAGGATACTTGCACAGAATCCTTAGTGTGCCTAAGCCAATCGTCAAAAGGCCTTAACATCAACACGTTGGTTGGTGAGGTATGGGATCGTCAAGGACATAGGCCTTTACTCATTTTGAGAACGATTCTCAAATTTCGAAATTGAGTCCATACGTTTATTATGGTTAAGACGATCCCCTTTTAAGATGGTTCTCGGTGATAGGGTAGGGACGGTCGGGGTAGTAGCATCGTGGTTTGCGGCCATTACTACAAAATTACAAAGTTCATTTTAGAATTTCTGAAAAATTGCATTTTAACTATTAATACCCTTTACATGTCTCATAGACAATTAATAATTAAAATCTAGAATCCAACGTTACATTTAAATGATGGTTAGGTGACCTTTATCCTATTATTTAAATTAACAAGGTAGTCAACAGTTGACAATTGCAACCTATTGCAACTTCTAGTCTTATGGGATCGGTTAAACATCATATGTTTAGTCGGCATGTTTAATCCCATCAACACCATTGTACGCCATGCTTCGGTGACCCTAATCACATGGTTTCCAATTCAAGTCGTCCTACTTACACACACGTGTGAGTTTTCACATACAAGCAGTTAGGTGACCTTTATCCCACAAGTACGTTAGACTCACCTCAAAGATACAAGTTCCCTACAAGTGGTTAGGTGACCTTTATCCCACAAATAGTTCCCAAGAGATTCGAGTGTCGTGTAAAAGATGGTGTGTTAGACTTGTTACCAAGGGATTTAAGTTTCCATTAATTCTAGTTATGAAAACTCTATGTACCTTGTATTCGCATGCTTTCAAATACATGGTACCCTATGGTTTATTTTTAATAAAACCTCTTTTATTAAATCATTAATCCTTTTAATAACCTTTTTACACTTTTAACCACATTAATAAATCACTTAATGATTAGAACCATAAATTTCTAGCTTGTTAAGTTTGCTAATGAGTTGTTTTGCATATCCAAATATCAAACAACAATCATACAACAAACAACCAAACAAGCATAATCATACAAACATATGTGCATAACCATAGCCACTAAGTTGACTACACTTGTTTGCCATCACAAGTGTTGTCATAAGGTCATTCCTAAGGGTTAACAATGACACATCATATGTGTCCATGAACTCCCACTTGATTCCACATCCAAATGCTTCAAGTGTCCATGTCTCTGTGTCCTTCCTTTTGGGTCTTCTTCTTGTGCATCTTCTTTTACAAAATCATATCCTAATACAATTTTCTAATAAAATAAATGCATCTATTCTATTTATTACATAAAAATGAATAAATAAATTACAACCCAAATACAAACACAAAAGAATAATATTACAACCCTTTGAATGAATACAACCAACATGACAAAATCACAAACAACCAAATCCAAAACACACATGGTCAAGGCTATGTTATGCACTAAAATATGTATCCATATACATCATTTCAAGAACAAAATGAACCCCTTTTAACCTTAAAGTTCTGGCCAACATGAACCAAAACATTTAGGTTATGTCCAAACAAACACAATCAACCATTTGATGTCATCCTTTCAAGATTTAATCATAAGCATGCAAGATATAACCTTGAAAGGTTGGGGTATCATCATATCATCACAAAACAGCCCCTATTAGGTTTTTAAAGTCCTATAAAACAATTTTACAAGGACAAATGAAGCTATTCATCCACATATCCGGCTCTAGATGCCAATGTTGGGTTTGTTGGACCTTTAACAAACTAGTTTAACCATTTAAACTTAGAAAAACGCAGCGGAATAATAGATTAATATCATGTTGTAATCTGAAAATTAAAGTTCATAACTTTGTTTCAACAAACCCAAACATAAGGATCATTCATATGTGTTTGAACTAGCTATCAAGAGAAGGAAACAACCAAAACAACATCAACAAACTACCTTTGTAGGCTGCTGAAAACGTGAATGAAACACCTTCCATAAGGGCTGCTAAAACGTGATTTGGGTGAAGAAAAGGCTGCTCTTGAATGGCCAAAACACCAAAGTAGATGTCCTCAAGTGTCCATACCCACAAGCCTCTAAGAAAACACCATGGTTGCTAGGATTTGAGCACCAAAAACCGAACCTATAGGCTGCTGAAAAACCCATTTTCAGCCGAAATCAAAGCTGCTGGAATACTCCATTACAACCGAGATAATCTTCTAAATCGAAGGGTTTGAGCCTTGAGGTTCTTGCATATATGAGAGAGATGAGAGATTGGAGAGTATGTGTGTTCTTGGAGAGCATCAAACTAAAGAGAGAACAACAACAAAACAAAATGAATGGGGCTGCCACAAGGGGGCGGCCGAAACCCCTTTAGGGTTGTTCCATTTTGTGTTATTTTCCCAATAGGTCCTTATCTATTAATCTTTTGTCAAACTAAAGATTAATAAAGATATATATATAATTAACCTTTTAATTATATAACATACACACACTTTTATTATTTGATGTTATTTAACTAGATTAAACAACATTACAAATAATATCCATGAATAAAATATCCATATAAGTTGTTCAATCTCATATGCAACTTATTTAGAAAACCCATTTTCTAAATTGTTATGTAAGCATGTTATTGGAAAAACACACATCAATTCGACCATTTGGAATTAAACTTGTTAAGCTAACGGACCACCAACTAACCACATCAATGTTCTATGTGTCTTGGGCATAAAGAATCCAACAATACATACTCCAGTCACAGGTTCCATCTTGAAGTATGATCAGACCAGTTTTTTTAGAGTTACTTATTCCTACTGATGTATTTGTTACTGGTGGGGATGAGTTGGTCAATTGTGGTTGTCTGAAAGATCTTTGAGATGATGATGGTTGGTGAGAGTGATGTTGTTGATTTAATGTCAAGTCAGGATTTGATTGTTGATTACATTCTCTAGAGAAATGTCCATAGAGATTGCATTTAAAACACCTTATCTTTGAGTTATCAACACCAATCTTTGATGATTTACTTGCTGCAGCCAAATTTTTATTTCTCCTAAGGTATTGTTTGGCTCTATAAGCAATCATTGCCATTTGCCATTGTAGATCGATCTCCTCTACTACATCTGGATGTAATTCTTCCAAGTCTTGCTGGCAAATGTTAGCAGATGTTAAGGAGCTTCCCAGGTAAGCTTGAAAACTTGAACTGAAAGCTGCAAAGATTGCTTTTTGTTCTTTAGAGTCCAGAATGATAGTGATGGGGTCTGTTTGGTTGTTATTCGATGAAGACTTTGCTGATGACGTAGATGTATCTCTTCTATCATCAGTTCTTCCTTTTTCTTTTCTTGACTTACTTTGAGAAGATTTCTTCGAAGGCTTTGATGCATAGAAACTTACTTCCTCTTCATCTTCACTCAAAGTACAAGAGTTATCACTATCATTGTTGGAAATAAAGGCACTTCCAGCACTTTTTGTTTCTTTAATGTGATAGGGTGAGACATGTGTTCTCACACTCTTGTTTCTTGATTTTTCATCCATTTCAAGAGCCTCAACTTTAGCTACCAATGTATCTAAACCAGTTGTTTTGAGGTCAATGGTATTCTTTGTTAGCTCTAGGAACAATAGATCTAGATCAATTTGAAAAGGCTTAGAACTTTAGTCAATATTTGTAATGAATACTTGTAATTAATTATTATGTATGCATTAAATATATAGGTTAACCCATATATGTGTGTTGATTTATGTATGTTTGCAGATAAAACATTATAATTGGTGAATTTCTGAATTGACCAAGTGTAAGAAAAACATCTACGGATGAACATGTTGTTCTTCCGTAGATATGTTTCTTACAAGTAAAAATACATCCGAAGATCTTCTGCGGATAAACAACCTGCTCTGAGGATGAAAGTGAAGATTGCTTCCAAAGAACAATATTGCTTTGGATCAAAAATATTGCTTCGTAAGAACAAGATAGCTTCGAAAGAACAAGCCTCCTACGGAAGAACAAACATCTACGGAAGACCATAGTGATGCGGAGTCCAAACACTTGTATTTAATAATACAAAGTGTTACAAGTCAACAAGTCAACAAGACAGTTGTGCGAATCCCAAGAAATCCGGTGTTTCCTTAACAGAAACACACGTGCCTATATATATGGATACTAGGTTTCACATTAAGGGACGGCTTCGACGGAAAACATCCAAGCAACATTACAATCACCAAACATCACATCAAATCACACAAATCAAAACCCTAGTAGCCGTCACAACATCAAACACTCAAATCAATATCATTCATTCATTCATTGTTTATTCATCCGTAATCATTAACATGTTTCAATAAAATATATTTGAATTGAATATTTGTCTGATCATTGATTGTGTTCCATTCATTGCGTCCATCCTATTCATTAATAATTATTGATTATGAAATTAATACAAACAATTGAACCAAGTTAACGTTGATTCCGCAAACGTTGACTTGACTTGAATTAACACTGATAATTTCTAATTATGATCCTAGGATTCACAGGTGATATCAGAGCCAAGTGCTCATTGATTTAGATCGATTGATCTATCAATGTTAATTGTGTTTAGTTGTTTATTGAATTCTCTTGATTTGTCAGTTTTTACTGATTAGATCTATTGTTTTTCTTTTAAGCAAATAGTTTTTGTGTGTGTGATCTGCGATTTGTCATTCAGCAAGTACATAGTTTGATTAACTTGGATCTATATTCAAATCAATTGAATAACAGATCTTATTTATTTATCAACATCAATAAATTGTTCATATCCATTGAACAAATTCATTAGTTAAAGTCTTAGATCTTAACTAATCATGAGCAACTTTGGTGGATCATCTTACCAACCTCCAAAGTTGGAAACAAAAGAAGATTTTAAATCCTGGAAAATCAAGTTCAAGAATCATGTAAATTTTACAGATTCTGACTTATGGGTTTCAATAACAGAAGGTCCTTATATTCCACCCACTCTTGGGCCAGATTATAATGACAATAATTAACCTATAAGTACAAAAGAGCTGTCACCTTATGATATTAAGAAGGTTAAAGTTGATATTAAAGCATACAGCTTGCTTAGTATGGCTTTACCAGAGAAAATATTAATTAGGTGTGAAAATTACAAAACATCTAATTCCTAGTGGAAGATTCTTCATACACTCTCTGAAGGGAGTGATGAAATCCGAAGCATTAGGAAGGACACCCTTCGTTCATAATATGAAACTTTTCATCATATTGAGGGTGAATCAATTCCTTAACAACTCCATAGGTTTATGCAACTTGTTACAGAGATGAACATCTTGGAGTTGAAATACACAAATGAGGAATTGAACAAGAAGATGCTCCATACTTTACTAGAAAGTTGGAAGCAAACTGTATCCATGTTCAAGAACACCATTGACCTCAAAGCAGTTGGTTTAGATACTCTAGTAGCTAAAGTTGAGGCTCTTGAAATGGATGAGAAATCAAAAAACAAGAGTGTGAGAACTCATGTATCCCCATATCACTTTAAAGAAACAAGAAGTGCTGGAAGTGCCTTAATTTTCAACAATGATGGTGACAACTCTTGTACTTTGAGTGAAGATAAAGAAGAAGTAAGTTTCTATGCTTCAAAACCTCCTAAGAAATCTTCTTTAAGTAAGTCAAGAAAAGAGAAAGGAAGAACTGATGATCAAAGAGATACATCATCAGAAAAGCCTACAATCAACAATTAACCAGAGTCCATCACTGTCATTCTGGACTCTGAAGAACAAAAAGCAGCTTTTGCAGCTTTCAGTTCAAGTTTTCAAGCTTACCTGGGAAGCTCATTAACCTCTACAAACATGTTCCAACAAGACTTGGAAGAATTACCTCCACATGTAGTGGAGGAGATGGATCTACAATGGCAAATGGCAATGATTGCCTATAGAGCCAAACAATATCTCAGAAGAAACAAGAATTTGGCTGCTGTAAGTAAATCATCACGGATTGGTGTTGATAAGTCCAAGGTAAGATACTTCAAGTGCAATCTCTATGGACACTTCTCTAGAGAATGCAATCAACAAAATCCTGACTCAACACAACAACAGCAACATCAGTCTAAACAAACATCATCATCTCAAAGATCATTCAGGCAACCACAACTTGCCAACTCATCCCCACCAGCCACTAATACATCAATGGGAACAAGCAACTCAAAAGAATCTGGGATGATCTTCAAGATGGAACCTGTGATTGGAGTATGTATGAGAATGAAGTCTTGGAAGAAAATCAAGTTAATGGCTCACATGGAAAACAAAGTTCCACCCATGGCAAGTGAGGGTATGAATATTGTTTTTGAAGCAAATATTCCAAAAGTGCTTGAAGAAACAAAGCTGCCATAACCTCCTAAACAAAGAAACATGCTGAAGACCATCTGCAAGAGAATAGCTCAATTAAATGAAGGTCTACAAGAACTAAATCAGCAACAAAAATCTTCAAATGAAGTGAATGGAAAGTGTGCCTCAAATGAGGAAAGACACAAATCATCTGTGGAAAAGGAAAAGAAAAGGATGTCAGCTGATCCTCAACGGAATAACCTTTCTTCAGTACAAGATCGACGGAAAAAGAAACCCTTTTCAGTAGAAGGTAATACTGATTCAGTAGATGATGTACGGAAGAGGAAATTAGCTACAAACAAATCAAAGCTCCACAAGCTGGAAGAGGAAAAATCAACTTCAAAGCTGAAAAAGGATTCAAAGCCTCAGAAGTTGACAAATAAGCAGAAATTAACTGATTCTGACAAAGAATCAGATGAGATGTATTGCAAATAGTGTGACATGAAAAACCATAATACTAAAGATTGTTACTCAGTAGTTATTGTTCTATTTGCAATATGAACAATCACATCGCATCTGACTGCTACTTCAACAAACACTGTGCTATCTGCAACAAAAATAACCATTCAACTCAGGAATGTTATTTCAAGAAAAAGAATAACACAAAAGGCACAAAGAAGAAAACATCAGATAAACTTGAATCAGACACTCAATCTACTAATTGTGAAAAGGATTCAAAAATCAAGAAGTCTCAACAAAAACAAAAGCCAAAATCAAAGGAAAAGACATCCACTGATGTTCATCCTTTGAAGAAAAGAACAACTTTCTAGCAATCAAAAACACCTCATAAAAGGGTGGATTTGACTGAAAAGGAAACAAAGGCTGATGATGCATTCTTTGATAATTTTGAAAAGGGAATTCATATACTTCACTCAAAAACAAAAGACAGTGAAACATTTAATATTCAAGACTCATTTGCAAAACAAAAGTCTCAAACCAACAAAAATAAGTTGAATGAAAGAGAAATTGAGAAACAAGAACCTAGTTCATCAACATCACCATCAACAGAATCATCCTCACCTGAAACAACACAGAATGAATCAAACAAAACTAAAATTGAAACTTCAAGACTTATTCATGAAGGAGTAACTATTTTAGACACTGCTGGCAAACCCATAATTATTAAGAATTGGGTTGTCAATTCTAACTGAATTATTTCTGAATGCAGGAACACTCTTGGAGAGCTAACAACAAGTGGTATGTTGACAGTGGTTGTTCCAGGCATATGATAGGAAACTGTTCACTTCTCCATGACTTCAAACATTAAAATGCTTCTTATGTGGCATTTGGTGGGAATAAGAAGGGAGGACCAAAGGTATTGCAAGGCCATACAGTGCATCAAGAACTCCACAGCAGAATGGAGTTGCTGAAAGAAGAAACAGAACACTTATTTAATTAGCCAGAATAATGCTAGCAGACTCACAATTGCCAATCACCTTTGGGCTGAGGAACTGATGATACATGCTATCCATTTGTTCCACCTAATATGAATGAAGTTACTCTATCTGCTGATCCTCCAAGGATTCACACATCTTCAGATGGAAACACTTCATCAGCAGCTGCTGAAACTGCATCCGCGGATGTACATTGTGCATCCGGAGATGTGAATACTGTCTCTGAAGCTGCTCCATGCACTCAAAATACAACAAACATTGGAAATTTCTCATCAAGTTTTCTCTTATCATCCGGAGAAGTTCCTGTAACTCCTACAGAAATACAAAATGCTTCCGTAGAAGCCACTACAGCTCCTATGGAAGACACCGATGATGCTACTGATGTTCAACCTACGGAAGATCATTCAACACCAAATGTTGAATAGTTTGACTACATAATAAATTCTTAATTTGGTTTGGATCAGTCTGCAACAATTGATATGACTAACTTGGAATCATCTATTCCAGTTGAACCAACTCCATCAACAAGAATTCATAAGACTCATCCAGTCAACAACATCATTGGAGATCCTGCAACAAGAACTACAAGAAGCCAATGTGGTACTGCCAACATTTGTCTTTTCACTTTCTTTCTTTCACAAGTGGTTCCTCCAAACATCACTGCTGCTCTAAAGGACAATAGATGGATTCAAGCTATGCAAGAAGAACTTCAACAATTTAGAAAGCAAAAAGTATGGACTCTAGTTGATTTACCTGAAGGCCAACATCCTATTAGAACTACATGGCTCTTCAAAAATAAACTGGATGATAGAGGGATTATTGTAAGAAATAAAACAAGGTTGATTGCTCAACGATACACAAAAGAAGAGGGAATAGACTATGATGAAGTTTTTGCACCAATTGCGAGAATTGAAGCCATAAGAGTGTTCCTAGCTTATGCATCATATAAGAAGTTCACTGTGTATCAAATGCATGTCAAGTGTACCTTCCTATATGGGAAAATTGATGCGGAAGTTTATGTGTCACAACCCCCTGGATTTGAAGATCCTCACTATCCTCACAGAGTATACAAACTTGATAAAGCCTTGTATGGTCTTCACCAAGCACCAAGAAAGTGGTATGAAACACTCTCATCTTTCCTGCTCAAGCATGGATACAAAAGGGGAACCATTTATCTGACTCTCTTCCTCAAACAAGAACATCAAGATCTCTTGGTTGTTCAAATATATGTTGATGACATTATATTTGGATCAACAAATAAGAGATTGTGTGTAAATTTTGAAGAATTGATGAAATCAGAGTTTCGCATGAGCTCAATAGGAGAATTAACTTTCTTTCTTGGTCTTCAAGTTCATCAAAAGACAGATGGGATTTTCATCAATCAAGAAAAATACATACATCAAATATTGAAGAAGAACAATCTTGCTTATGCATCTTCATGCAAAACCCCAGCCTCAACAATTGAAAAGATTGTACCTGATTCTTCAGGAAAATCTATTGATCAAAGATTATATAGATCAATGATAGGATCCCTTATGTATTTAACTTCCAGTAGACCTGACATTATGTTTGCTGTGTGTGTTTGTCCTAGGTACCAATCAGATCCAAAAGAATCTCATCTGAATGTTATGAAAAAGATCTTCAGATATCTCAAAGGAAAACCAGGACTTGGTCTTTGGTATCCAAAAGATGGTGACTTCACACTCTACTCATATTCAGACAGTGACTATGGTGGATGCAATAGCAACAGAAAATCCACAACTGGTGGATGTCAATTCATAGGACCAAGACTAGTTTCATGGCAGTGCAAGAAGCAAACAAATGTATCTGTATCTACAGCTGAGGTTGAGTACATAGTTGCTTAAGCTGGTTGCTCTTAAGTCCTTTGGTTGCAAAACCAATTGCTTGATTATGGTTACAATTTCATTCAAACTCAAAATTACATTGACAATTCAGCTGCTATGTTTATAACTGCAAATCCTGTGCAACATAGTAAAACAAAGCATATTGAAATAAGATATCATTTTCTGAGAGATTGCTCAGAAAAAGGTTTGATCAAGTTAGTCAAAGTGGATACAACAAACCAGCTTGCTGATTTATTCACTAAAGCCTTTGATTCAGTTAGATTTAATTTTCTAATTGAGTCTCTAGGAATGATTAACTTAGATTAATCATTATTAACAAACATAGAAAAACATGTGTCTGTCTTTGTAAATAGTAATAAAAAAATAAAATAAAAAAAAAAAATATGTTTCTTCCTGTATTTTAATTCAGCATGACATATGTTTGGGAAATGATAGTACACTATGCCTTTGCTTACTTCCTCAATTCTTAAATATCATTAACATTTGATCAAAGTTTCTTGATATGTGAGTAGGTTCATCTTTAGTGGAAACTACACTAAGTGCATGCCAAACATAATGCAAAGTGATTTTAGGAAGCTTCATTTTGAGGATACAGAAAGTGAGTCTTATTCTGATCTGATCAAATAACTCATCTAAGCACACTATGTACCAACACTTTATAATGTCTATCTTTGCACATCATACTCCATGTGTTTTGTGTGAACAAAGACCTGGGTATATGATCACCATGGTATACATTAGTAACAATCTGGTGAAAAGATCATGATCCTCATCAACCCTTTGATTTGTGTAAACAAAGACCTGGGTTAAAGGCACCTCTTTTTTACGTAAGTAAAGACCTTGTGACCCGATGATGATCATATCTAAGCTCTCAAAAGAATCCTGTGTGATCAACTGTATATTAAATCTAGAGCTTTTTACATCAATGCATTAATGAGATGTCAAATGCATCTCAATATAGAACTTATAACTTAAAGTACATTGTTTCTAAGTGTGAAAAAAGTGATGATTTGACTCACAAATGGAGGACAAACTCTAAGTGATTTGAATGTGAAGTCCATAACAGTTACTCACTAATAAACATGAAAACATGATAAACAGCATG
Organism: Flaveria ramosissima; assembly: GCA_025215565.1. NCBI lineage: Eukaryota > Viridiplantae > Streptophyta > Magnoliopsida > Asterales > Asteraceae > Flaveria > Flaveria ramosissima. Next base: position 53,574,116 of record CM046039.1, read on the forward strand.
CCTAGGTTATACAATACTATTGTATGGATTTAAGTGGACAAACATACTTGCAATCAGAACTAAGATCAGGTATCAATTCAACCATTAATTCATCAGGAAGATGCTTAGTGTTATAGTATCATCCTATTCTATGTGTATATATGCTTATACATAGTAGTCATTTTAATTTTGTTTAGTTTAATTTCTTTTTGTTTGAACAGATATGTGTCTTTCATGATATTCTTCTTAGAAATTTATGATAAATGCATTCATTCATCATTAATAAAAAATTTAGAGGGAGTAGTATCATGAAAATAAGTTAACAATAAAATTGTCAAATGAATTATCAATATGAAGGAATTGGAACCTGAGCAATAACTTGGCTTTTGAATACATGAAGTTTTTAAAATAGAAACCTTCTTGTACATAATTGTCATGAATACTAAGTCAACAAGGGCCAATAGAAATAAATGGTTCTATCAGTTGATTAGGACCATACAATAAAATAAGCTTTAGCCGTGGCATTTTAAGCATCAGCAGAAGTTACAGTAAATTTTAAGCATCAGCAGAAACTACAGTGTATTGTAAACATCAGCAGAAGCTACAGTGTGAAACTTGAGGGGGAGTAGAATATGACTATCTGAAGATTTGTAACTACGAATCTGTTAATATTTTACAAGTATAATTCATTTCCATAGATCGATAACCTATGGAAAATCAAGTTATACTTTAATTCAATTTTAAAATTCAGTTTTAAGTTTAGACATCCGCAGATGTCCTACGGATAAACTGAAATCTATGGAACAAATATATTCCACGGAAGAGTAATAACAAAAGTGGGACACACTTCATTAAATAAAGGATATTAACAGGGTCAAGTGTGCATAAATAATGTTTTTGACTTTATATTCATTATTCACTTTTTTAGAACACTTTTTCAGACCTAGAAAAACCCACTCAACAAACCTTTCCCCTTTTCACAAAAATACAAAATTACCAAATCAAAACTTCAAACGAACACATAATCGTGATCTCAAATCATTGTTCAGAAGGTAAAAGATGTCATAATCATCAAAAATGAACTGTTTGATTCTTGATTATCATTAAAACTGTTCGCATTCTCATGTCTGTAATGTTGATTCTAATCCATTCTTCTTAATTACAATGAACAGATGTCTAATCGATTTGCAAGGGAGCACAATGTGTGTGCGTTCTTAAATCCTAACGACCCTGTGTCAGAAGCATGTCGAGACATCATTAGGTATCTGCGACGATCCAGACTATTTTATGCTCTATCAGCGTAGCCTGTGATTCATCAATAACATATAGTCTATTTATGGAACTCAGCACGTATAGAAGAAGATGGAGAATCAGAACTAATTGTGGCTGAAGTGAAAAACCAAAGACTGAGGATGGACGAGCATACCATAAAGGAGGAATCTAGAATTTGGAGAACAAGAAGTTGGTCACCCTGATGTGTTCGAGAATGAATACATAGAGAAAATACTTCTACTGATGGGATATGATGGTGACTTTGAAAAGGGGGAGATCAAGAAAGGAAGACTAAACAAGCCATACAGATTCCTATGTCACACTTATCTTAAGTGCATCTCCAATAGGAAGTCTGGGCTCGACAGATTCTAAAGGCACATATCATCTGGGATTATTGGAATCTTTGAAGGAAGAACATACAACTACTCCAAATACATATTCAATTGTTTGTGTGACCACATCAAAGTGCAAAAGGCTGGCAAAATGTTCATGTTTCCAAGGTTCCTACAACTAATCATCAATGTTCATGTTCCCTGGAATAGCAAGAGAGGGTGATGTATTTGTGCAAGCTTATTTGGGTAGATCTGTTCTGAACAAGATTAGTGGAAAATACCAAGGAGAAGATATGCAAATGTTTGCTCATGTGGTAGATGCTATTGTCAACATCCCACTAGAACTTGTATGGGAAGGCCGGGATGAAACTACTCCTGCTAACACTGAGGAAGCCTCATCTTCACCTCATCAAACATCCACTCATCAACAACCTCAACCATCCCTACCTCATTCACCTGCCAGCCAAAACATAGAACCTATCTCTCTAATCCACCTTCTATCACCAAATCAACCACAAACACCCCAATCACAATCTCCTGCCAATCAAAACACATAACCTATCTCTCCAATCCACTCTCTATCACCAAATCAACCACAAACACCCCAATCACAATCATCTGCAAGCCAAAACACTAAACCAATCTCTCCAATTACAGAAAAGCAATCCACTAAGAGCTTTTACACAGGGGAAACAATCTTAGTATCAAGAGCCAGTACTGTTCAATTATCATTAACCAAGACTGAATCTCTTGTCCATTCAAATGATATTGAACCAATCTCACCTGTCATTGTCCATCAGCAGCAACAACAACCTCATCAAGAGCAAGTAGAGCAATCAGTTGGGTCATGCTCAAGCTCAGCTAGTGTAGCTTCTAAAGATGTGAATGATGGTGAGATAGCTGCTCAACATAAGAAAGAAGAAGAAGAAGGCAACTATGTGGAAGTGATTGCGTATGATGAAGATGACATCAGTGATGTGGACATCCCAGTAAGCAAAAGTTATTTGGTGGCTGAATACAACAAGCTTGTTATGAAGTCTAACTACAGAAAGCAAAGAATTCAAGAGCTGAAAGGGATAATAAAGAAAAAGTTGATCTGGTGATGCAGCTAGAGGCAAGTATCAAACGTTTAAGAGAAGATGCTTTATGCAATAATGAAGTGATTGATGTTCTTCTTCAACTTAAAGAATCAATAAAGTTTGAGAAAGATGAGAATGAGAAGTTGATGCTGAAAGTTGATCAAGTAACTGACTCTCTCTCTGCTCAATCAGCTTTACTGAAAAGAAAAGAAGAAGAGGTTGAGGAGCTGAAAACGAAAATATGTGTACTGGAATCAAATGCTGCTCCTGCAACAAATCAAACAAAAGAAGCTTCTAAGATCACAAAGCAAATCATTCAATACAGAAGAAAAAGGAAGTACTTGGGTCTTGTGAAGAAGGAAGTGATTGAGATACAAGATTCACCAAAAAGGACTAAATCTATTAAATCTTCATCCTTAAAGCCCATGTCTCCTGTTGAACCAACAAGTGATGATGAATGGAATGATCTGACAAAGATTGAATCTACCAAAGAACAGAAAGAAGAAATGTCTGATGTCATGCTGACCACTAGAGACATACTTGAAGAAAGGCCAGAATCCTCAATGTTTATGACCTTAATGAATCATGGCTTTTCGTATGACATGGTGGAAAGGATGAGCATGAGTGACATGAAAGATGTGTTGAAAGAGTTTGAGGTGGCTAGATTCATGATTCCTAATTGTGATTTTGAAGCATTCACAACATTTCAAGCCATTCAGAAAATCAAGAAAGATCTAGTCCACTGTTACATAGCAAAGCTCAGCAAGTACAATATGATCTGTTGGTTGGAGGGTCATAACTATAAGACTCATGAGCTTAAGGGAAGGAAAGTTGGTGAGCTTAGAAGGATGATGGAGCATGTCATGGCTGTTGAGCTTGACACAGAAGTGAGATTCAGAAATGAAGCTCCAAATTCTCCTACTAAGCAACAAAGCAAACTCCCTGCAGATCCTATAATCATTGTATCTTAAGATCAGCACAAAGGGCAAGATAAGCTAATAAGAGAGCCTAGGGCAGTTATCACTGGAAATGTGTGGCCTCTTGGCACAACACTGAGAAGATTACTAAGCAAAAATCTACACTGATAGAGCTGTATGACCACATCACAACTCCCAGTTCTGTGGAGGAAGACATGATTATAGCCTGGAAATATGATCTAGACTGGGATTGTGCAATCATTAAAAGAACATCTGGTAGAATCCAATACTTCCATGATATAAAAACATTACTGAGTCTTTCTGAGAGAGATATTAAAGATCTGCAAAGCCTAATCATGACTAACTATCCAATCCATTCAAGAGGAAGAGATTTTTTTGAGTCTTTGGGAAAGATAAAGACAAAATTCATAGATGATGTGCTCAAGGAGGCTAAGAGAGATGATGCTGAGCGCAGAAAGAGAATTCAAGGAATCAAACGAACAACATCTAAACCCTCTTCACTTGTAGATGATGAAATGTTAAAAAGGGTTGGATACAGCAACAGAAATGCAGCATCTATGATGTGCTCCAAATTATACATAAAAATCCTATCAAAAGCACATCAATTATTCCTTAATATCTTCCTTAAGATGATGAAAATGTACTTAAAAGTGTTAAATTGTGTTTTCAGGTGTTTAAAAGTGCAAGATGGACAAAAGGAGTATATTTAACAAGAAATTGAAGCGATCCGAGCTTTGGACTCCAAGCATGGGGCCGTGCCTCATTAAGCACGCCCCCATGCCTTTCCAGAAACACACCCCCGTGCTAAATTAACACACCCCCGTGCTTGGACATCTGAAAAGGACAAAAGTACTGTCCCCTAAAAGAAGACACGGGGCTGTGCCCCTCCTCCAACACGGGGTCGTGCCCCATCTAGCACGGGGCCGTGCCCGACACAACCTGCATGTACGAGCCGACCAACTTTCGTAAGCATTGTACTAGCACGGGGCCGTGCCTTTTAGGCACGGGGCCGTGCTTAAACACTCCGGAAAGCCTATAAATAGAAGCCTAAGCTCACCATTTTGGCAAGCTTTGGTGGGAGAGTTACTCTGCTGAATTCTCTCGGGAATCAAGACTTCAAGATCATTCGGAGGCTCGGGAGGTGCATACAACACTTGGCAGAAGCTTGGGATCACCTAAACGTCATCCATTGTGGATTATTGGTTGATTGCTCCATTTCACCGATGATTACTTTGTTGGGTTTGTTGGACCTTTAACAAACTAGATTAACCATTTAAACTTAGAAAAACGCAGCGGAATATGAACTTAATATCATGTTGTAATCTGAAAAATTAAAGCTCATAACTTTGTTTCAACAAACCCAAAACCATAGGATCAAATATATGTGTTTGAACTAGTTATCAAGATAATACAAAACAACCAAAACAACACAATGGAACTACCTTCCAGAAGCTGTCAAAACCGTGGATTGGATCAAGATGATGATGCTTTTGAACGGCCAAAACATCAAGATAGATGTCCTCAAGCAATCATACCCACAAGCCTCTAAGAAAACACCATTGTTGCTTGGATTTGAGCACCAAAACGGATCAAGAAGGCTGCTGGAACCTCTATTCCAGCCGTGAACATCAACAAGGATGTTAGAACTTTGTTCCAGCCATGATGTCTTTCTTCCAAAAGAAAGATCATGTTCTTGAGACCCTTTTGCATATAAGAGAATGAGAGAGATCTGAAAATGGAGTGTGTATCTTGTAAGAGAGCCAAGAACCCAAGAGAAAACTCAACAAAACAAAAAGATGGGGCTGCACCATGGGGGCGGCCGAAAACCCTTTTAGGGTTGTTTTATTTTTATGATTTTCCCAAAATGGTCCTTGTATATTAATCTTTTGTCAAACTAAAGATTAATAAAGATATGTCACACCCCAACCTTGACGGCGGAAACGTCGAGGTGTGAGGGTTAAGATTGTTCACAGCCACATAACGCTATATTTAAATTGAAAATATTATTATCATAAGCATTAAATTGAAATACAACCATAAGTCACAAAAAGAAATAAGTTCAACATAACTCAAACATAACATAATGTTTTTGTTTATTTAACTAGGTCCAAATCCTAGTTTTATTGCAAGCTTCAAATGTCCACTTTAAACTTGGGGATTTCCTGAAACATGATGAAAATAAAGAGTCAACTAAAAATAGTTGGTGAGTTTCCAAGTTTTCATACATAATAAGATTACAAGTAGCAATTCATGTCATGGATTATAAGCTAGTAAGGTTATAGAACACATATCGTTACAACCAAACCTCGACTTGATTACAAGTATATAAGATTGGCTAAGTGTATTTGGTTCCCTAGTGCACAAGCGTACGGCCCCTAGGAGTCGGCAATACCTCGACTTTAGCACCAAATAGGCTTGTCAGGCCCAAAGATCTAAGACGTCGCCAGGCTAGCAATAGTTAATGATTGTAAACAAACTATGTATCTCATATAAACACTTACAAAACACAAATAACCATGACCAAAAATAAGTAGAATTGCATGTGCATCACAAGTCTCAAACGTTTAAACGTGTATGTAATATAAGGATCATGTTTCACCCCAAATAAGTGTGAAATTATAAAAAGGGGACAAGGAAAACTCACTTGGTCAAATAAGTATATATTAGATGATTAATAAGAACTAGTATTCGTCGTTCCAACGTAAAGTCTTCACAATGCACCTAAGTATATAGATATTACAAGATTTAAGCTTAAACATAATGGGTTTAACGAATCATCGAGTACTAGGGTTAAGTGGATTTTGGGGCTTGTTAAATAATTATATTTAACAAATAAAAATCATTTATATTATCTTAAAAAAATATATATATATCTATATTTTATACAATAATGTGAAAAGAAACACTTATAATAATTTGAAAGTTTCGTATAGTTTGAATAATTTTTTTATAACAAGAAGAATTAAGTACTATTAAACAATATTATTTGAAAAGAAACATTTTGAAACAATAATAATTTATTAACTATTATTTGTAATCCATTTTATTAGAAATTATTCATGAACAATCTTTGTTAAAATGTTTTATTACAAAAAAAAAATTATTTAAACTAAAAGAAAAATACAGAAAATATATGGTGGCTTTTAAAAATATTTAAAGTTTATAAAAATAATTTTTATATATATTAAAAAGTTTCTATATTTTAATTAAGGCTAAAAAGGCCTTTAAAAAAATACATGAGGGTGCCGGGTTTCGAACCCGGGACCTCATGTTAAGGGGTGCAAAGTCTTAACCAGTGAACCAAGGCTTCCAGCCGCGGTTATAACCTGGTTTTAAATGTTAAAAACCATTTCGAATGAAAACCCCAAATTCCCATATAAACCCTAGAACCATGTTCGATCAAATTGAAGATCAATTCGAGTTTATTAGCCAAATTAATCATAGGGCTTTTGTTCATTAAGAAAAACCGAGGATGATGATGTGATTTACTCACTTGATTGAGATCGAATCGATGCCCTTTGGTGTAGAGCAAGTCTCGGCCAAGAACCGAATTCGATGGATATGTAGAAGATGTTGGAAACCAAATTGAACTCGTGGGAAGCTTCGAATAGTGTTCTTGATGCAAAACCCCCAATCAATTGGAGTTTAAAACACTCGGAAGGTGGCTCTCGTTTAGCTTGCAGGTTTGCGACGAACAGGGTAATCGAACAAGATGAACTCGTGGGTTTCAGGTGTAATTGATAATTTCAACCGCTTGAACTTAGATACACGTTTGATTAGGTTTAATTAATTGAGTTATAATTGAGTTTTAATGCTCGAACGTTGGGTGATTACTTCTCGTCGGTTACTCGTCCCCAATCGACCACAATAACCTCGTTTTAAACACAATTAAAGTTCATCATTGAGTTCGAATCAGTTACCCGAAGCTTTTGGCATCTCTCGATCTCGAAATTGAAGGTCAAACGGCCGTTTTTGGCCTTGCCGGCGCCGCGCCGGAGCTTCGCCGGCCGGCGGCCGGAAAAACGGGGTGAAGGGCGGTGGGTTGGGTTTTATTTTTGATTAATTACAGAAATGGTCCCCCAAGTTTATTGTTTATCATTTTATGCATAAAACACCTATTTAAAGTTTATAAAATGACACAATGACCCCCCTAAACTTTAATATAACTTGTTAAGTATTAATTGTTCAAGAATCCTTATTATTATTATTATTATTATTATTATTATTATTATTATTATTATTATTATTATTATTATTATTATTATGGTTGATAATATTATTATTATCATTATTATTTTTATGATTATTAATACGATTAACATTGTTAATATTATTATTGTTATAATCATTACTATTTCATTAACTTATAAACTTAAAATTAAACAAGAAATCATAAAAAGTCCACCACGTTTCATAATAACCATATAAGAATTAACACAGTTAACTTTTCATTAACAGAAAATATGAGATGTTACAGTCTCCCCAACTTAAAAGAATTTCGTCCCGAAATTAAAAGAAATGAAACTATGCAAATAAGAACGGATATTTCTTCTTCATATGCTCCTCACGTTCCCAAGTAAATTCAGCGCCACGTTTATTCTCCCAACGAACCTTGACGATTGGGGTTGTTGTGGTTCTAGTCTTCTTCATTATGCGATCCATAATCTCAACAGGTTTCTCAACAAAATGTAATGACTCGTCAATCTGAATGTCTTCCAACGGAACATACAGACTTTCGTCGGCCAAACACCTTCTCAAATTTGAGACGTGGAACACAGGATGAACTCCACTAAGGTCGGAAGGTAGTTCCAGTTTATAAGCCACTTTCCCAATCCTTTTCAGGATTTTGAAAGGCCCTACAAATCTTGGAGCCAGTTTGCCCTTCTTTCCAAAGCGAACCACACCTTTCCACGGTGAAACCTTAAGAAGAACCATCTCCCCAACTTGGAATTCCAATGGCTTACGTCGCTTATCAGCATAGCTCTTTTGTCGACTTCTCGCCACTTCGAGGTTCTTGCGAATGATAGAAACTTTATCGGTCGTCTCTTGTATAAGTTCAGGACCAGTAATGAAGTTTTCACCAATGTCGGTCCAACAGATCGGTGAACGACATTTTCGACCATAAAGTGCCTCGAACGGCGCCATCTTGATACTCGAGTGGTAACTATTGTTATACGAAAATTCCGCGAGCGGTAGATGCGTATCCCAATCACCACCAAAGTCAAGAACGCAAAGGCGTAGCAAATCCTCCAAGGTTTGGATCGTTCGCTCGGTTTGACCATCAGTTTGAGGATGGTAAGCCGTGCTTAGATCTAGTTGTGTACCCAAGAGTTCTTGCATAGACGACCAAAAATGTGAAGTGAAGCGAGCATCTCGGTCGGATATGATGTGCAGAGGTACCCCATGACGACTTACAATCTCATCAACGTAAATACGAGCTAACTTTGATGTCTTGTAAGTGTCACGTATGGGTATAAAATGTGCCGACTTAGTCAATCGGTCAACAATTACCCATATGCTATCATGTCCTCGGGAGGTTCGGGGTAGCTTTGTTATGAAGTCCATGGATATGTGTTCCCACTTCCACATTGGAATCTCGGGTTGCTCAAGTAATCCACTTGGACGTTGATGTTCGGCTTTAACCTTCGTACACGTAAGACACTTAGCTACATAAGTCGCTATGTCTTTCTTCATTCCAGGCCACCAATATTGACCACGCAGGTCCATATACATCTTATCGGAGCCAGGATGAATAGAATAACGACTTTGATGAGCTTCGTTCATGATGAAGGTACGGAGGTTATCGCGATTTGGAATCCAAATTCGATTGGCGAAGTACATCAACCCATTGGGTTTCGTTTCCAATCGGGTTAGAAGATTATGCTCCAATTCATCCTTCATTCTTCCTTCTCGTTGTACCATTTGTTGAGCCTCCAGGATGCTAGACTCGATGTCACTATCTATTCTCAGGTTTTGTAGCAGTACAGTGGTCTCGTTGACATCTAGTCGGATCTCAGTATCGAACTCACCCAAAGTGTCAAACCATTGTCGTCGATCGCGAATTTCTTGGAATGAGATCATCTTGTTGTGAATCTTTCGGCTTAGAGCGTCGGCTACAACGTTTGCTTTACCAGGATGGTAACGAATGTCACAATCATAATCACTAATCAACTCCACCCAACGACGTTGTCTCATATTGAGATCTTTTTGATTGAAAACGTGTTGAAGGCTTTTGTGATCGGTGTAGACTATACATTGCGTGCCATACAGGTAGTGTCTCCAAATCTTCAAAGCAAAGACAACAGCACCAAGCTCAAGATCATGAGTTGTGTAATTCACCTCGTGAACCTTCAATTGTCTCGATGCATAAGCTATGACTTTCCCTCGTTGCATGAGAACACAACCAAGGCCTTGTTTAGATGCATCACAATACACGGTGAAATCGTCGTTTCCATCGGGTAAGGTCAAGATAGGAGCATTGCACAACTTGTGCTTTAACGCTTCAAAAGCTTCTTCTTGCTCGGGACCCCACTCGAATGGTTTATTCTTTTGTGTCAAAGTAGTGAGCGGTTTCGCGATCCTCGAGAAGTTGGCAATGAATCGCCGATAATAACCAGCAAGACCAAGAAAAGAACGAACTTCGGTAGGAGTTGTAGGAACACACCAATTCTTCACAGCTTCCACCTTTGCAGGATCAACGTGAATTCCTTGGCTATTCACCACGTGTCCTAAAATTGAACTTCCTCGAGCCAGAAATCACACTTCGAGAACTTCGCGTACAATTGCTCTTTCTTTAACAACTCAAGAACCAATCTCAAATGCAGTTCATGATCGGTGTTGGACTTTGAATAGATAAGTATGTCATCAATGAAGACGATCACAAACTTGTCTAGATAAGGCTTGCATACTCGATTCATGAGATCCATGAAGACAGCAGGAGCATTGGTTAAACCAAAAGGCATCACCATAAACTCGTAGTGCCCATAACGAGTACGAAAAGCGGTCTTTGGGATATCATCATCATGAACTCGCAATTGATGATAGCCAGAACGTAAATCGATCTTCGAGAAAATAGCAGCTCCTTGAAGTTGGTCAAACAAATCATCGATACGAGGAAGAGGATAACGGTTCTTGATGGTAAGCTTGTTAAGCTCACGATAATCGATGCACATACGAAACGTTCCATCTTTCTTCTTCACGAACAGAACAGGTGCACCCCAAGGCGAAGAACTTGGACGGATGAAGCCCTTCTCGGATAACTCTTGAAGTTGACTAGAGAGTTCTTGCATTTCCGATGGTGCAAGTCGATATGGTGACTTAGCCACGGGGTTTGCTCCCGGTATCAAGTCAATTTTAAACTCGACTTCACGCACGGGAGGTAAACCACTAAGGTCATCGGGAAATACTTCAGGAAAGTCTCGTACGATAGGGACATCCTTAAGTTCTTTCCCTTTGACTTTCGTGTTGACCACGTAAGCCAAGAAGGCCATATACTTCTTGCTTAAGCACTTTCGGGCTTGAGTGCAAGACATGAGTTTAAGCCCTTTGGAAGATTTTTCACCAAACACTTTCAAAGTATCTCCAGAGGGTAACGGTATACGAATGCACTTCTCGAAACAAATGATCTCGGCATGGTGTTTGGCTAACCAATCCATACCAATGATGACGTCAAAGCTTCCAAGTTTCATAGGGATAAGATCGATAAGAAAATCATGTGTGTCAAGACTTAAGATGCAATCACGAATAATGACATCAACGGTGATCGGTTCTCCATCGGCAACTTCAACGGTAAGAGGTCTTCCTAGTTTCGTATGTGGCTTAGCAAGTATGGGTTCAAACTCTAACGAAACAAAACTCTTATCGGCTCCAGAATCAAATAGGACATAGGCATAAGTTTTATTAATAAGGAACATACCTGTTCAATTTTAAAGGTATTTAACGACATAGGTAACACACGAAAAGAATTAGGTCACAAAAGTTAAAAGGCAAGTGAACATACCATTCACCACATCATTGTTTGCTTGTGCTTGATTCGCGTTGATGTTGAAAGCACGTCCACGAGCTTGTGGAACATTACCCACAAGACGGGGGCATTGTGGGCGGAAATGACCAGGTTCCCCACAGTTGTAGCAAACACGATTTGTGACCACGGCGGCGTTGTTGTTAGGTGCACGGTGACAAGTCGCCACCAAGTGACCATATTTACCGCATAAGGTACAGATACGGCATGGTTGATTTCCCGGGTGATGGTACCTACAATGTTGCACATAGGCTGGGGACCAGCATAAGCCCTAGCCCCAGGCACTTGTGCCACAGGTGCAGCCGCAGGTACAAGTTGTCTTTGGGGTTGTTTAGGTGCAGCCACAGCATAGTTGCGCGCCGGTGTGAACTTGCGCTTCTTGTTGTTGTTGTTGTTGTTGTAAGACGGTTCAGCTTTGGTCTCCTTAACAGTCTCAGTAGCCGTCTTCTCTACCTTCTTTGCACCCTTTACAGACATGGTGCCCGCTCGTATATGATTCTCGGTGAGTTGAGCGGTGATAGTAATGGCTTCTTCCAAAGTTGTGGGTCGGCTACCCACCACAGCATCTTGAATTTGGGGTGGTACACCCTTAATGAACTTCTCGATGTTGCGGGGGACAGTGTCGACCATGTGAGGCAGCAATAAACTCAACTCATGATGCCTAGTTGAGTAGGCCAAATGATCACCATCATTTTGCTTCAAGTTCCAGAATTCCTCCTCCAACTTTTGCAACTCACTTCGTGGGCAGAACTTCGCGATGGCGATGTTCTTGAACTCCTCCCAGGTAAGTGCTTGCACAGCTTCGGGTCCACGGTTTCTCTTCTCGCTATTCCACCAGGTAAGTGCCCTTTGTTGGAGCACACTAGTAGCATAACGAACCTTGAGTGCCTCGGGACACTCACAGTTGATGAAGGTATTCTCCATGCTTTCGAACCACTCAAGAAGACCAGTGGCTCCTTCCTTGCCACTAAAACTAGTGGGCTTGCAAGAGCTAAAGTGTTTGAAAGTGCAAGTTCGATTGTTCCCGTTTTGGTTGTTCCCATTTTGGTTGTTGCTGTTCTCTCCATGACCATTACCATTGTTGCTACCATTGGTCAGTAAGGTGCTATTAAGTTCAGCAACCATGGTCGGGATGACAGCAGCCATTTGACGAGCAATCATGGCGGCTAGTTTACGATCGGAACTTCCACGCTTTCCATGATGACGAGACATGCTGGAATATACAAAATGAGTTAGATACGAGAATTGGAATAACAAGGGTCATAGTTCAACAAGGATAAGGCAATAGTTGTAAGGCACATGGAATGGTTCCATTTGGTAACGCATTACCATTGGAAACGTTGACACGTCAAGGTAAGTTGACCCACTTGCCTTAGAAATTTGTGTATGTTGACCATAGTTTATCACTCATCCCAGAAATCCCCAGGTAAGCATAACTAGTCCCGTAGGATTTATGCGATATGCTTGCCTTAGCCCGAGGGCCTTTTGCCAGGAAATCCAGAATACAGGTGTCTATGTGTCACACAAATATCTTAGGTTCATGAAATCAAAACCTTGATGAGATTTTACATAGATTAGACATAAGTCTAAGGATTCAAGTCATAAGCATAAGTATACAATTCCACGTGTCGACGAGAATAAGATTAAGAAGTTTCATTTTTTCGGGGAGAGTCAAAGTGTCAAAAGGTAAGTTTAGGGAGACGAGTAACTAAGTTTAAACAATTACAAGGCAAACCTATGCTAAGGCATCAAGTTGCACATAAGTAAAGTATAGCATTATGTAGCATGTAACAATATATATATTACCAAGAATATAAATATTATTCTATGAGGTTCATGCATAAGCTATAGTCTAGGTCACCATTTCTAATAACCTAAATCCCTATAGTTATGGGCTCTGATACCAATCTGTCACACCCCAACCTTGACGGCGGAAACGTCGAGGTGTGAGGGTTAAGATTGTTCACAGCCACATAACGCTATATTTAAATTGAAAATATTATTATCATAAGCATTAAATTGAAATACAACCATAAGTCACAAAAAGAAATAAGTTCAACATAACTCAAACATAACATAATGTTTTTGTTTATTTAACTAGGTCCAAATCCTAGTTTTATTGCAAGCTTCAAATGTCCACTTTAAACTTGGGGATTTCCTGAAACATGATGAAAATAAAGAGTCAACTAAAAATAGTTGGTGAGTTTCCAAGTTTTCATACATAGTAAGATTACAAGTAGCAATTCATGTCATGGATTATAAGCTAGTAAGGTTATAGAACACATATCGTTACAACCAAACCTCGACTTGATTACAAGTATATAAGATTGGCTAAGTGTATTTGGTTCCCTAGTGCACAAGCGTACGGCCCCTAGGAGTCGGCAATACCTCGACTTTAGCACCAAATAGGCTTGTCAGGCCCAAAGATCTAAGACGTCGCCAGGCTAGCAATAGTTAATGATTGTAAACAAACTATGTATCTCATATAAACACTTACAAAACACAAATAACCATGACCAAAAATAAGTAGAATTGCATGTGCATCACAAGTCTCAAACGTTTAAACGTGTATGTAATATAAGGATCATGTTTCACCCCAAATAAGTGTGAAATTATAAAAAGGGGACAAGGAAAACTCACTTGGTCAAATAAGTATATATTAGATGATTAATAAGAACTAGTATTCGTCGTTCCAACGTAAAGTCTTCACAATGCACCTAAGTATATAGATATTACAAGATTTAAGCTTAAACATAATGGGTTTAACGAATCATCGAGTACTAGGGTTAAGTGGATTTTGGGGCTTGTTAAATAATTATATTTAACAAATAAAAATCATTTATATTATCTTAAAAAAATATATATATATCTATATTTTATACAATAATGTGAAAAGAAACACTTATAATAATTTGAAAGTTTCGTATAGTTTGAATAATTTTTTTATAACAAGAAGAATTAAGTACTATTAAACAATATTAATTGAAAAGAAACATTTTGAAACAATAATAATTTATTAACTATTATTTGTAATCCATTTTATTAGAAATTATTCATGAACAATCTTTGTTAAAATGTTTTATTACAAAAAAAAAAATTATTTAAACTAAAAGAAAAATACAGAAAATATATGGTGGCTTTTAAAAATATTTAAAGTTTATAAAAATAATTTTTATATATATTAAAAAGTTTCTATATTTTAATTAAGGCTAAAAAGGCCTTTAAAAAAATACATGAGGGTGCCGGGTTTCGAACCCGGGACCTCATGTTAAGGGGTGCAAAGTCTTAACCAGTGAACCAAGGCTTCCAGCCGCGGTTATAACCTGGTTTTAAATGTTAAAAACCATTTCGAATGAAAACCCCAAATTCCCATATAAACCCTAGAACCATGTTCGATCAAATTGAAGATCAATTCGAGTTTATTAGCCAAATTAATCATAGGGCTTTTGTTCATTAAGAAAAACCGAGGATGATGATGTGATTTACTCACTTGATTGAGATCGAATCGATGCCCTTTGGTGTAGAGCAAGTCTCGGCCAAGAACCGAATTCGATGGATATGTAGAAGATGTTGGAAACCAAATTGAACTCGTGGGAAGCTTCGAATAGTGTTCTTGATGCAAAACCCCCAATCAATTGGAGTTTAAAACACTCGGAAGGTGGCTCTCGTTTAGCTTGCAGGTTTGCGACGAACAGGGTAATCGAACAAGATGAACTCGTGGGTTTCAGGTGTAATTGATAATTTCAACCGCTTGAACTTAGATACACGTTTGATTAGGTTTAATTAATTGAGTTATAATTGAGTTTTAATGCTCGAACGTTGGGTGATTACTTCTCGTCGGTTACTCGTCCCCAATCGACCACAATAACCTCGTTTTAAACACAATTAAAGTTCATCATTGAGTTCGAATCAGTTACCCGAAGCTTTTGGCATCTCTCGATCTCGAAATTGAAGGTCAAACGGCCGTTTTTGGCCTTGCCGGCGCCGCGCCGGAGCTTCGCCGGCCGGCGGCCGGAAAAACGGGGTGAAGGGCGGTGGGTTGGGTTTTATTTTTGATTAATTACAGAAATGGTCCCCCAAGTTTATTATTTATCATTTTATGCATAAAACACCTATTTAAAGTTTATAAAATGACACAATGACCCCCCTAAACTTTAATATAACTTGTTAAGTATTAATTGTTCAAGAATCCTTATTATTATTATTATTATTATTATTATTATTATTATTATTATTATTATTATTATTATTATTATTATTTTTATTATTATTATGGTTGATAATATTATTATTATCATTATTATTTTTATGATTATTAATACGATTAACATTGTTAATATTATTATTGTTATAATCATTACTATTTCATTAACTTATAAACTTAAAATTAAACAAGAAATCATAAAAAGTCCACCACGTTTCATAATAACCATATAAGAATTAACACAGTTAACTTTTCATTAACAGAAAAATATGAGATGTTACAAGATACATATATATAATTAACCTTTTAATTATATAACATACACACACTTTTATTATTTGATGTTATTTAACTAAATTAAACAACATTACAAATAATGTCCATGAACAAAATATCCATATAAGTTGTTCAATCTCATATGCAACTTATTTAGAAAACCCATTTTCTAAATTGGTGTATTTATTTAATTGCATGATCATATCATCAATTAAATATTAATTGGTGTTTGCTAAGCTTGTTATTGGGTATGACCCGACTTGGATCATAACGTACTAACCACACCAATGTTCTATGTGTCTTGGGCATAAAGAATCCAACAATCTCCCACTTGCACAAGATACATAGAAGATTGATGCAAGCAGTAAATACCGCCTAACAACGGTTTACTACCCTTAATACGCATGACTATAAGCCATTCAATAACATCATCCCCTTCAAGTTCCAAACTTGAAATGATTTAGGTGAATCAATCATTTATCCTTTTGTTACAGATGTCATGTTAAATCCAAGGACACAGAATGATCATTCCTTGTTGATTTAACTTAATCAGGCCTTAGACATCATGCTCTCAACGAATAAGAGGAACAAATTCCATCTTGACTACATACGTTTCTCACAATCACCTTATGTTGTACCCAAACATAGCCTTATGTACTGACCATTATTTCAGAGCAGCGAAGAACTAGCTCAAGGTATAACACTTGGTGAATATCAAAACCCAATATGTATCTCAGGTCAGAGGATACCAAATGATATTCGCCTTTACTCAAATTTACTTATGATCAATCTAAAGATTCCATGTAGTAAAATTGAGACGCGGGTCAGTCCAATATTTGTATCCCACAAATATCTATGAACCTTGGTAGCAACCAATTGCACTATATTCATACCATATAAATATCTACCAATCCATGTTCATAATAGTCTTACATTCATATCTGTTCCCACAAATATGACCGACTACGGACATTTAGAATAATAAACATATTCATGGATGTAAACATGCTAAAAGGGAACATGACTCAAAAGGTCAAAATTACAACTGTTCCATACATTAAATACTAATCAGATCAATTCCAATCCCTAGAATATCGAAGTCCTCGAGGCACAAGTATGCTCATACTTTGCCTCGCAAGGGAGCTCGTGAGTGGATCCGTAAGTTTTGATCCTTTTATGAATTTATGAATACATATACTTACCCTTTTCAAAACTCCATCCCTTATGATGTTAATCGAAGCGCATCTAAGGTCGCTTAGCCTGATGAGTACGGGGTTCCTTGACCTTCTTGAGCAATCCCACCCCGAATACCAAAGATCTTAGGGAGTCTTGAATGGTAGAGACCAACCCCTAGATAAGCAATGGACAGCTTATCCATCCGCAGCTTCCAAGCGCCTTAATTGAAGAGCGGCTATGTATTTGGCTTTAGACTGAATAATGCTACCTGTCCTGCTTTGAACACTTCAAGGATACCACACCTACATTCATAATGGCAGTACCCCTGATTATGATCGAGAGTTGTTATCGATCTGTTTTGGAAGTCCGTCATCTCGTGCAAACCTCTTACACAGATTTTCACTTCAACAGATCCGTATATTGAAACATATCCTTAGTCTTACTAAGGTGCATCAAAATACTTTTAACAACCATTCAATGGTTATTTCTATTGGTATCTACTTTGTCATACCTGCATAAGCATGACTCGTCGGTTTAGTGCATTCATGAGACAAATGACGATCCTATACCATTAGATGCGTATGGTTTTGCTTCCCTTCATGGGCTATCCTTCATTTGATTTTGCTCATCCTATGAGCTTGGACATTGAGACGTAGTCAACATGGTCTCTTTGAAAGGGTATCATACCTTTCTAAGAGATTTCCATCTTGAACCTTTTCAAGATTTTATATATGCACTTGGTTTGACCCTATCAACCACCTCGATCTATCCTTATAGATCCTTATTCCAAAATATGGGTGATTTCAAAGAGATCCTTTTATGAAAAACATCTTCCAAGCAAGGTTTTAACACCTTCCAAGGTTGGAATATATTTTTTTCAAATAGCAGTGTGTCATCAGCATACAACACTGAGAGTATACTTCTGCTCCCACTAGCTTTAATATATACACACCCTTTTGATGCTTGTTTCAATCCATAGATCTATCACTTTAACTTGTATACTTTATTGGGATGTCACGGATCGACAAAACCTTCATGCTGAACTATGTGGACAGTCTCTACGAGATGTCCATTAAGGAAAGCGGTTTTGACATCCATTAGCCAAAACTCATATTCAAAATATGCAGTTATGGCACTTAACATCCTAATCGACCTTAGCATTGCCACGGGCGTAAGACTTTCATCATAATCAACCAATTGAGTTTGATGAAAACCTTATGCTATAAGTCTTGACTTATAAGTATTCAAGTCTCCATGTATATTTGTTTTCATCCAGAAAACCCACTTGTATCCAACCGATTGGAGTTTAAGTGGAGGTTCAACCAATTGCCAAATTGGTTGTTATACATGAATTGCATCCTTACGTTCATGGCCTCTAGCCATTTGTCCCAATTCAAATTGGACATAACATCTTGGTGTATGGTTAGCCTACAGGGGTCAACCACATAGCATCCATTCTTAGAATATTTCATATCACTTGGATGGAATACTAACTCTACCAGATTTGTGAACGTTTTGTGTATATTTATCAACCCTTGATTATCATCAACAACCTCTTGTTGATGGCTAGTGTCAACCAAAAGTGTACCGGCTTGTGGATTTTGATCCTTATCAAGTTCCACAGTTCTATACGTCATTCCTTCCATAAAGAACTCGGTTTCCAAGAACTTAGCCTTTCGAGCAATAAATACTTTTGCTCTGTTGAGTCGAAGAAACAGTATCCCATACAGTCTCTGTGGATTCTCAACTTATATACACTTTCTTTGTCCGGGTCATATTCATAATATGAGCCTTAGAGAGCAATGCGAAAAACCCAAAATGATAAAGATGGTAAGCTCATAGCCATAATAAATTGAACCATATCCCAATAGGGTTCAGTTTCTTCTTTATCAGAATGAAGAACACAGATAGTTATGTAGAGTTGATATTCTACTTCATTATTGAAGATTTTGAACATTTCAAAAGCTTCATACTTATGTGTCATCAAGTGCACACAATAATAGCGACTATAATCGTCGGTAAAATAATGACGTATCTTTCACCAATCTTTGTCATTGTCTTAAAAGGACTACATACATCCAAATGTATCATTCCTAGTAAGTCTTTTGGTTCACACTTATCAAATGAAACATTTTCATTGTTTCCAAAAGACCATTCTTTTGAAGTGTTTGAATCTAATTCTGGTTAATGTGACCAAGGCGACAATGTCAAAGATAGTAATAACTTAAACCCATTTTAAGTTTCTTTATGCTAAATGTGTATCAACGAGTTTAATAGGATGATCTATCATGAACCAATTCATGGATGTCATTAAAAGGCATATCCTTAAAATGATATACATCATTCAAAACTCAATACCATTATTTACAAATTTTGAATCATGATCATATTGTTTTAAAAGGAAACATTAATCATGTTCCTAGTCAAACTAGGTGCATACAAAAATGTTTTGAGAACAACTTCCCAACCATTTGAAGGTCTCAAAATAGAGTTTCCCTTCTTGAAGCGGACATTTCTTTTGAACCCTTTTGCAACAATTGCAAGTATGAGTCTCACATCCGATATCTAATACCCATGTGATTGAAGAAATGGCTTTTAAAACAGCGTATGAATCATGGAATTGTATTTGAGGTTTGCCCAAAACCCTTCTTGTGTTTCAACTCCTTGAGATAGAAGGGACAATACCCTTTTTATAGTCCTATCTCTCCATACTCAAAGCATGGATCGTTCTCCGTTACCTTAGGCTTCATAAGCTTAGGTTTTGAGGTTTCGCTATAACCTTTGCTTTGACGTATTCCTTTCCTTTAGCAATAATTGCTTTAGGATCGGGATTGGCCACTTCTTATAGCCTTCGTTATTGATTGAGAGAATAGGTAGAACCTCTCTACTTATTCCCGCCTCGGTTGCTTTGAGCATTGTATGAGGTTCACCGATGCTCTTGTCCCATCCGTTCATATTACAGTTTATTATGAATGTCTCAAACCTTTAGTTAGGCAATCAAGGATCAAATCCTTGGCCAACTACTTTGAGACAGGACAGCAAAGCATCTTGAGGCTATCAATATGGCTTTTATCTTAAGGATATATAAGATGATATTGATTGGGTCTTTTCATGTGACATGTATAAAGTGCTTGAACCGTTTCAAAGCAATCTTACTAAAGTTTGTGGAAGGAACATTTCCCTTTTAGATTAACATGTCATGTGCCCCATGAGGCTCCAAACCCTTTTGGAGTCTGGGAATCATATTCCCAACATGAGATCGGATGCTTGCACAGAATCCTAAGTGTGCTTAACTCAATCGTCAAAAGGCCATAACATCAACAGCGTGGGTTGGTGAGGTATGGGATCGTCAAGGACATAGACCTTTACTCATTCTTGAGAACGATTCTCAAGTTTCAAAATGAGTCCATAAGATAATTATGGTTAGGACTATCCCTCTCGAGAATAGGTCTCAGTGATAGGGAAGGGACGATCGGGGTGGTAGCATTATAGTTAGAGGTCATTATTACAAAATTGACAAAGTTCATATTAGTATTTCTCATAAATTTATTTTAATCGTTAATACCCTTAAATGTCTCATAGACAATTAACAATTAAAATCTAGAATCCAACGTTACATTTAAATGATGGTTAGGTGACCTTTATCCCATTATTTAAATTAACAAGGTAGTCAACAGTTGACAATTGCAACCTATTGCAACTTCTAGTCTTATGGGATCGGTTAAACATCATATGTTTAGTCGGCATGTTTAATCCCATCAACACCATTGTACGCCATGCTTCGGTGACCCTAAGCACATGGTTTCCAATTCAAGTCGTCCTACTTACACACACGTGTGAGTTTTACATATAAGCGGTTAGGTGACCTTTATCCCACAAGTATGTTAGACTCACCTCAAGGACACAAGTTCCCTACAAGTGGTTAGGTGACCTTTATCCCACAAGTAGTTCCCAAGTGATTCGAGTGTCGTGTAAAAGGATGGTGTTAGACTTGTTACCAAAGGGTTTTAAGTTTCCATTAATTTAGACTTTGAAAACACTATGTACCTTGTAATTGCATGCTTTCAAATACATGGTACCCTATGGTTCTCTTTTAATAAAACCTCTTTTATTTTGAAATCATTAATCCTTTTAATAACCTTTTATTAATTACTTAATGATTTAGAACCATAAAATTCAGCTTGTTATCATAAATTATTTAGATCGTTAAGCATATTCATATATCAAACAATCAACATAAAACAAACAAGCATAATCATACAAACATATGTGCATAACCATAGCCACTAAGTTGACTACACTTGTTTGCCATCACAAGTGTTGTCATAAGGTCTTTTCCTAAGGGTTCAACACAACACAAATGATGAGATCTCCAAAGACCCCCACTTGAACTTGCATCCAAATGCTTCAAGTCCATCCTTTGTGTCTTCCTTTGTGCTTCCTTCCCGAGCATCTTCTTTTACAAAATATATACATCCTAATACATATTTTCTAGTAAGGAAAAAATGCTCCTAATCTATTTATTACATTGCCAAATGAATAAATAAATTACAACCAAAAGGAAACACAAAAGAAATTACTACAACCCATAAAGAAAGAATACAATCAACATGACAATTCCATAATCAACCAAACCCAAAACAACCATGGTCAAGGCTATGTTATGCACTAAAATTATGTATCCATATACATCATACTAAGAACCAAAATGAACCCCATTGACCCTAATTTTCAGCCAACATAAACCAAAAATCTAGGGTCTTTTGTCCAAACAAAACACAATCAACCAAATTGATATCTTTCCTTTCAAGGTTTAATCACTAGCATGTTTGATATAACCTTGAAAGATTGGGGTATCATCAAATCAAACAAAAACAGCCCTAAAATTGGTTGTTAAACCTTATATAACCAATTATATAAGAACACATGAAACTAATCATCCACATAACCGGCTCTTGATGCCAATGTTGGGTTTGTTGGACCTTTAACAAAACTAGATTAACCATTTAAACTTAGAAAAACGCAGCGGAATATGAACTTAATATCATGTTGTAATCTGAAAATTAAAGCTCATAACTTTGTTTCAACAAACCCAAAACCATAGGATCAATATATGTGTTTGAACTAGTTATCAAGATAATACAAAAACAACCAAAACAACACAATGGAACTACCTTCCAGAAGCGGTCAAAACCGTGGATTGGATCAGATGATGATGCTTTTGAACGACCAAAACATCAAGATAGATGTCCTCAAGCAATCATACCCACAAGCCTCTAAGAAAACACCATTGTTGCTAGGATTTGAGCACCAAAACGGATCAAGAAGGCTGCTGGAACCTCTATTCCAGCCGTGAACATCAACAAGGATGTTAGAACTTTGTTCCAGCCATGATGTCTTTCTTCCAAAAGAAAGATCATGTTCTTGAGACCCTTTTGCATATAAGAGAATGAGAGAGATCTGAAAATGGAGTGTGTATCTTGTAAGAGAGCCAAGAACCAAGAGAAAACTCAACAAAACAAAAGATGGGGCTGCACCATGGGGGCGGCCGAAAACCCTTTTAGGGTTGTTTTATTTTGTGATTTTCCCAAAATGGTCCTTGTATATTAATCTTTTGTCAAACTAAAGATTAATAAAGATACATATATATAATTAACCTTTAATTATATAACATACACACACTTTTATTATTTGATGTTATTTAACTAAATTAAACAACATTACAAATAATGTCCATGAACAAAATATCCATATAAGTTGTTCAATCTCATATGCAACTTATTTAGAAAACCCATTTTCTAAATTGGTGTATTTATTTAATTGCATGATCATATCATCAATTAAATATTAATTGGTGTTTGCTAAGCTTGTTATTGGGTATGACCCGACTTGGATCATAACGTACTAACCACATCAATGTTCTATGTGTCTTGGGCATAAAGAATCCAACATACTTATCTATCTTCTTTGTTATCCGTTGTTATGTTAAAGCTCATCATGAGCTAAACTCTATTTATCATCCTAATCGGATGAAACTTATGTAATTTGTGATGAACTAACGGTGTGATAAATATTATGTTAATGTTATGGTGGTCTTGGGAAAACTATTGATGGGTAGCATCTACATTGGACGGAAAGTTATAACTTTATGGTTTGTGATTGTGATTTTCATACAAGGTTGAAAACCGTATGATTAACTTTCATTCGCGAAACCGGTCTTCATAATAAATCCATGGCTAATGAACTAGAAATGGTTATTAGAAATCATATCACTTTAACTTTCTGATCATTTGCGGGTTCCCTTTTATTAGTTCGGAAACTTCAGTAATTGTTACGGTTTTCTAAAATTAATGTATGTTAGGAAGGAACCTGATCAACTCTCTTTTTAACATTAAATTATGTTTTCAGAAATCGTATGTCAAATAGGACACAAAAGATTCACCTACATTACTAGGGCTTTGATCTGAGCAGTAAACTCAGGCTGACAGGATCAAGTCACTACGGCAGCAGGATAGACGAGAAATCGCGCCGGCTCATCTTTATAAACATTAACATAATTACATTAATCAATATCTTTAAATCACATCACCAATTCATCACAATTACATAAGTGGAGTCTAATTAGGATGATAACTTTTATTCCCTGGTTTTAAATCCAAACGCTTCAAATCTTAGTTTACTTTCTTTCTATTATTGTTTATTTTTAAACCAAAAAAAAAACTTTCCAAATGCAAGTTATCACTTTCTTTAACAAAAACCAAATCTGATAGTCAAACATCAAGTTTGTTGAGTAGGCTAGGTGTGTCCACGGATTGATACTCGGTTCTTACGAACACTATATTACCTCACGACAGGTACACTACCTTTTGTGTGTGTGGTTTAGTATCAGTAATAACCAATTAAAACTAAATCTGTGCAATAAATCTTCATCAAAATATATATACTATCTGCACACCATCAAGTTTTTGGCGCCGTTGCCGGGGACACACGGCAGTTTGAAAGACAAACTAAATTTTTGACTATCTTGCGTATAACCTGTTAATATATTTTTGTTTAAACTTCATTTTTATTTTTAGGTAGTTTGCCTTAGTTAGTTTAGTTATTTTTGCCTGATTCATTTTAAGCCTTAGTTAGTTAATGCTTCCCTAAGTTAGTGTATGTCCGACTCGTCTAGTTCTGAACTTGTTCCGCCTCTTCCGGAACCCGAACGACTTTTTCGTCAAAGATTGCGCAAAAGATCACAACAAGAACCAGTCATTGAAGAAGACATTTTGGAAGATACACCATCCGAAGAAGACATGGCTAACCAAGACGAGAAAATGAAGATGACAACACTATGCCACACCGTCAATAGTGTTATGAGTCTTGTGTTGTCCACCACCAGCAATAGCGGCCAACAATTTCGAGATTAAGTCTAGTATTATCCAACTTGTAGAAAATCTGTTCAGTTCCATGGGTTACAATTCGAAGACCCTAATGCTCACATCTCACGATTCCTTCGTATCTGTGCGACCTTCAAAATCAATAATTTTTCAGACGACGCCATTCGACTCGTCTAGTTAGTTTAGTTATTTTTTCCTGATTCATTTTAAGCCTGTTAGTTTATTCTTCCTTAAGTTAGTGTATGTCAGACTCGTCTAGTTCTGAACTTGTTCTGCCTCTTCCGGAACCC
The DNA here is from genome assembly GCA_025215565.1 of Flaveria ramosissima. Taxonomy (NCBI): domain Eukaryota; kingdom Viridiplantae; phylum Streptophyta; class Magnoliopsida; order Asterales; family Asteraceae; genus Flaveria; species Flaveria ramosissima. The sequence goes on from CM046039.1 coordinate 53,599,064, forward strand.
AAACGACTTTTCCGTCAAAGATTGTGCAAAAGATCACAACAAGAAGCACTAGTCATTGAAGAAGACATTTTGGAAGATACACCATCCGAAGAAGACATGGCTAACCAAGACGAGGAAATGAAGATGACACACTATGCCACACCGTCAATATATGGTTATGAGTCTAGTGTTGTCCAACCAGCAATAGCGGCCAACAACTTCGAGATTAAGTCTAGTATTATCCAACTTGTAGAAAACTCTGTTCAGTTCCATTGGTTACAAGACGAAGATCCTAATGCTCACATCTCATGATTCCTTTGTATCTGTCCGACCTTCAAAATCAATAACTGTTCAGACGACGCCATTCGACTAAGACTTTTTCCATTTTCACTTCGAGGCCAAGCCATCGATTGGCTTGATTCACTTCCGCATGGTTCCATCACCACATGGGCGGGAATGGCTGAACAATTCCTTTTGAAATACTTTCCACCTGATCGCACTGCCAAACTAAGAAGCAGCATCACAAGTTTCCGCCAAGACGACGATGAATCATTACACGCAGCATGGGAGAGATATAAAAGTCTCCTTCGGAGATGCCCACATCACGGACTTGATCTGTGGCTGCCAGTGTCAAACCTTTTACGATGCGATTAGCGGAGCTCACAAGCAAGCGGTAGACCAAAGTGCGAGAGGAGACTTCGGAAGTGTCACGCCAACAGAAGCATATCAAGCCTTAGAAAGAGCAGCTAAGAAGAGCTTTGCTTACAATCCTTTAAGAACCAAACCCAGTTCTAAAGGTATTCATCAAGTAGACTCTGAAACCCTAATTGCAGCCCAATTAGAAGCTCTAACCAAAAGATTTGAACAATTGCAAAGCGAGCTAAAGAAAACTCCAACACGATGCAACACATGTGGAAATTCACACAAGACCAACGAGTGCCCACAAGGCGTTATGATGGTTGAAGATGTTGACTACGTAGGAGGCCCAAACAACTCATACAATTCAAATTGGAGAAACAACTCGAATTACAGAGATGCTTCTAGTAACCAACAATCGTCTGGATTCAACCGAAGGCCACCTTACCAACAACAGAAACCACCATACCAAGGTCCAAGCAGTAGTAACCAAGACCGTGGAGCATCATCAATGGAAGATTATTGCAGAAATTGTTGTTAACCACACAAGCCACAGATGAGTACATCCGGAAATCTGATCGAAGAAATGAGGAGAGGTTCCAAAGAAACGAAGCTGACATCAAAAGCAACAAAGCATCATTACAGACCATAGAGCACCAAGTAGGTCAAATTGCAACAACTCTCTGAAAGACCTCAAGGAGCTTTGCCCAGCAACACTGTGACAAATCCTAATGCTCAAGTCAAAGCCATCACCACCAGGAGTGGCAAAACCACTCAAGGTGATGCACCCGCATTACAACCCATCCTTGAAGAAGTAGAAACTGAAACTCCAAGTAATGCGAGTGATAAGCAAAAGCAACCTGTTGTTATTGAAGAACCAGCAAAGAAATACGTTCCACCACCACCTTATGTTTCCACCACCTCCATATCCAGGTCGTTTGAGACAACAAAGAATGGAGGCACAATATGGAAAATTCCTTAGGTTGTTCAAGCAACTCCACATCAATCTGTCCTTGGTGGAGGCCTTAGCACAAATGCCAAACTACGCTAAGTTTCTAAAAGGTGTCTTGTCAAACAAAAAGAAGCTGGAAGAGTTATCACACGTGGTTTTGAATGAGGAATGCTCTGCAGTTCTTCAAAACAAACTACCTCAAAAGATGACTGATCCAGGAAGTTTCACCATACCTTGCCTAATAGGAAATCTTTCTGTCAGTAATGCGTTAGCTGATTTAGGTGCAAGCATTAACCTTATGCCTTATGCGGTTTTTGAAAAATTAAACCTAGGTGAAGCTAGACCTACCCGTATGAGCATCCAGTTAGCTGACCGTTCTGTCAAATATCCGAGGGGCATCGTTGAAAATCTCTTAGTTAAAATTGACGAATTTGTATTTCCCGTTGATTTTATGATCCTTGACATGGATGAGGACAAAAATATTCCTCTTATCCTAGGTCGACCTTTCTTAGCGACTGCTCGAGTCCTCATTGATGTTTGTACAGGCAAACTCACGCTTAGAGTAGACGAGGAGGAAGTAACTTTCGATATAGGCCAATCCATGAAACACCCTCAGCATCATGATGACTCACTCTATTACGTTGATGCTTGCGATTCGATCATAAGCCGTCGTTTGAAGGAAGCCCTTCAAAATGAAGCTTGCAATACTCAATTAATAGAAGTCACAATCACCAAACCCATCTGTGAGAACCAAACCATTCCAAGACTTGAAGTTGATGAAACATCATTTCATCAAGAAGACTTTGAGATCATTGAGCAAGACTAAGAACCAAAAGCCAAACCTTCTATCGAAGACCCTCCGGTCTTAGAGCTCAAAGAACTTCCATCTCAACTCGAATACACTTTTCTTGAAAACACATCTCAACTTCCTGTCATAATCTCATCCGCCTTATCAATTGATGAGAAGAACAAGTTGCTCAATGTGCTTAAGGCACATAAACGAGCAATTGCATGGAAAATCATGGACATCAAGGGAATCAGTCCATCCTTTTGCACTCATAAAATATTGATGGAGGAGAACTTCAAATCTGTCATTAAACCTCAAAGACGTTTAAACCCGAGCATGCAAGAGGTGGTGAAGAAAGAAGTAATCAAACTGCTAGATGCCGGTTTGATTTACCCTATTTCTGATTCGCCTTGGGTCAGTCCCGTCCAAGTTGTTCCAAAGAAAGGAGGAATGACTGTTGTAACTAACGAGAAGAATGAGCTTATTCCCACTCGTACGGTTACAGGATGGAGAGTTTGCATAGACTATCGCAAACTCAATGACGCCACAAGGAAAGATCACTTCCTCTTCCTTTCATCGACCAAATGCTTGAGAGATTGTCTGGAAAAATTTTCTATTATTTTCTGGATGGTTTCTCAGGTTATTTCCAAATTCCTATTGCTCTCGAAGATCCAGAGAAGACAATATTCACCTGTCCATATGGCACATTTGCTTATCGGCGAATGCCCTTTGGATTGTGTAATGCTCCTGCTACATTTCAAATATGCATGGTAGCAATTTTTCATGACATGATTGAACACTCAATGGAAGTTTTCATGGATGATTTCTCCATCTTTGGAAACTCATTTTAGCAATGTCTTGAAAACCTGGAAAAGATGTTGGTTAGATGTGAAGACTCCAACCTTGTTTTAAATTGGGAAAAGTGCCATTTCATGGTTACGGAAGGAATAATGTTAGGACACAAAATCTCTTGAGCGGGGCTTGAAGTCGATCAAGCCAAAGTCGACACTATTTCTAAACTTCCGCATCCCACAACCGTGAAAGACATCAGAAGTTTCCTAGGACATGCAGGATTCTACCGTCGTTTCATTGAAGATTTCTCAAAAATCGCTCGACCTATGACTCAACTTCTGGAGAAAGACGCGAAATTCGTATTTTCTGATAAATGCATTAGTGCATTCAAATTGCTTAAGGAGAGATTGGTAACTGTTCCAATCATGGTTTCCCCAGATTGGACGCTACCATTTGAACTCATGTGCGATGCAAGCGATTTCGCGGTAGGAGCTGTATTAGGACAGAGGAAAGACAAGCAGTTGCACCCAATTCATTATGCGAGCAAAACCCTAAACGACGCACAAGAAAACTACACTACCACCGAAAAAGAACTTCTTGCGGTAGTTTTCGCATTCGACAAATTTCGCTCGTATCTCATCCTTTCAAAGACAATTGTTTACACCGATCATGCAGCCCTTCGTTATTTGTTCAACAAACAAGATGCAAAGCCGAGATTAATTCGTTGGATTCTTCTGCATCAAGAATTTGATATCGAAATTCGTGATAAGAAAGGAGCGGAAAATCTAGCGGTTGATCATCTCTCGCGTCTTGAGGATTCAAGTCCTTCACAAACTGAGGAAGCCAAAATAAACGACAATTTTCCTCACGAATTCCTTATTCACATTCAATCCTCAATCGATGAACATCTTGTTTTGCCGATTTTGCAAATTACTTAGCAAGCGGAATCCTTCTCAAAGGAATGACTTATCAGCAAAAGAAGAAGTTCTTTACTGATATCAAACATTACTATTGGGAGGACCCGTATCTGTTCAGAATCGTTGCAGACCAACTCATTCCAAGATGCGTATACGGAAGTGAAGCAGAACAAATTCTAAGGCACTGTCATGAAGGACCCACAGGAGGACACCATGGAGCAACCTTAACAGCCAAGAAAGTATTCGACTCTGGATTTTACTGGCCCATAATTTTCAAAGATGCTCATAACATGGTACGCACCTGTGATGCATGTCAAAGAGCAACCAATATCTCAACACGGAATGAGATGCCTCAGAAACCAGTTCAAGTATGCGAGATATTTGATATATGGGGTATTCATTTCATGGGGCCATTCCCGGTGTCATTTGGCAATCGTTACATCTTGGTAGCAGTTGATTACGTTTCAAAATGGGTTGAAGCTCAAGCCATGCCTACTAATGATGCCAGGAACGTTGTCAAATTCCTTAAGAAACTATTTTCTCATTTTGGTGCCCCCAAAGCTCTGATTAGTGACCGAGGAACTCATTTCTGTAACAATCAGCTTGAAAATGCAATGGCACGTTCTGGAGTTCACCATCGCTTTACAACTGCTTACCATCCACAAGCGAATGGGCAAGCCGAAGTCACTAACCGAGGTATCAAACGAATCCTTGAGAAAACTGTAGGACAAAATCACAAGGACTGGTCTACCAAGTTAGATGATGCATTATGGGCTTTTCGAACAGCCTATAAAACTCCCATTGGCACAACACCGTTTAAACTAGTATATGGGAAGTCATGTCATCTACCTGTAGAACTAGAGCACAAGGCCTTTTGGGCACTTAAAGCAGCAAACCTGGACCAAGACCTTGCAGGAAAGAATTGATTCCTACAAATTCACGAATTGGAGGAATTGAGGGAACAAGCGTACGAAAACGCTAGGGTTTACAAAGAAAAGACAAGGAAATTCCACGACGCTCGATTAAAGAGCAAAAAACAATTTCATGTGGGAGAACGTGTCTTACTGTATTACTCTCGTTTACGTTTATTTCCCAGAAAACTGAAATCACGTTGGTCTGGACCTTATACGATCAAAAACGTGTTTCTGAATGGTGCCATTGAAATTTACAACCACGCAGGTTTAAGTTTCAAAGTAAATGGTCATCGTTTGAAACCGTATAACGATGGACCAACTAAGATTCCTTCGGAGGAATTACACCTCCGCCTCGACGAAAACTAAGTGTGGGGAAGGGTCATGCCGAAGACCCGAAACTTAAACGCGGCACCTGTACATAAAATTTTCTCACTTTTTAGCAATTTTTAGGACTTCACAAGCACAAGCACGGGGCCGTGCCTCATAAAGCACGCCCCCGTGTCTCTGACAAAATTTTTCCACAATCTCCGCTGACGACTCTGGAACGTTGCAGGTCGAATTTAAGACGATTTCTGACAAGAACGGGGCCGTGCCTAGCCAAGCACACCCCCGTGTTCACTTTTCACGATCTGTGTATAAATACCACACTTGTTCCATTCTTTCATCACACTTATTCCTGCTCAAAAACGTCTGAAAAAATGAAAGAATCAAGTCACGGAAGCTCAAACTGGAATCCTGCGAAGAAACCGCGTTCTGAAACGCGAGAGCCGACGACTCAAGAATATTTCTTCAAAATGCATGAACTAATCAAGCAATTGACAGAAATGAACCTCGTTGATTCCCAACGCTTAGCTAAACTTATCCAAAAAGTTCAACAAATGAGCGAGGAACTCATTTCCATTAACCGGCAGCTTGCGGAATTGAGCAACCGCACTTCTCACTATCCCATGCCAAACCTTCCACACGAAATGTGTGGAGGTTTCTTTTAGAAGCATTCCGTGATGTGTTAAGTGCGTTGTTGCGCGTTAAAGAGTCTTGTTTTGCTGTTTTAGATTCTCGGCTTTTAACGTATCGTGTAACCGTAGGATCATAGGAAATGTAACTTTCAATTTGGCTTGTGTCATTTAACTATAGGACTATTTTCGTATATTTTCTGATGATTTGGAAGTGATAAAACTTAACCGGGAAAATTACATAACGCGCGAAACTGAAAAACGGAACAACAAAAGACTGAAACCGAACACTAACACATGAACACGGCCCCGTGCTTAAAGAGGCACGCCCCCGTGTTCGACAAAAAATGACACCACCTGACATTTTTCAGCCTTTTGTCTTGTTTCCCATCAATTTTTCATGATAAAAACCAAACTAATTTGCCTGCAAAGTCGTATCCACTTTCAATTCCATCTTGTTTTCCATTTTTCTTTCATCTTTTCAAGTGTTCTTGCAAGAATAATTGGCCAAGAGGTTAGTATACTAATTCCTATGATTATAAAAGTCATTTACATGTAGTTAGGTGATTAGGTCTCTAAACAACCAAAATCCTAGCAATTATGTGTAAACACTTGTTCTTAAACGTGTTATGGAATGATGAATGCTTTTAGCCTACTTGTTCATGTTTATTCTTGTAGTAGCTTAGTGTTAGTTAGTATGTTTAGTTAGATATTAGTATGTTTAGTTAGTTAATTAGTTGTTTTTCTTTTGTTCTTAACAAGACTATCTTCATAATTCGTGGTGAAAACTTTGTTAATCATGTTCAAGTTACAAGAATTCTCAAGCGATGTAAAACAATATATATATTTTGAGTATCTTGAATTATTAACATATGATTGAAATGTCAAACGTATAATCTTTGATTTTTAAAGAAAGAAAATGTTAAACCCATGCTTAATCAACGATTTACAAACAAAACCACGATTGCTCGAGTCAAGATTTCATGCCTAAACATGTTAACCGCACCCCCACGTTTTACAAAGCGCACCCCCATGTTCAAAAATTTTTCCTTGGATGATAAATTCTTAACTATTTTTGAACATGAATTGAATCATTATGATGTTATGTCTTGAAAAACATATAATTTTCACTAACATCATGAAACTGCTTAGGAAATTTGTTTTGTCTAGATTAACTTATTTTTAAAATTTCAGGATCATGGATCATCCCTACTTACATTTTGGAGGGAGCCGCGAGAGATGGTGTCATGATAGACTTCAAAGATTGCTTCAAAGGGTCGAAAGATCCCACTTACAAGCAGATGAATAAATACTAGCGGCAGTCGGACAGCTAGAAAGATATAATAATTTATTAAGTTTTCAGTGGAAACGTTTATTCTCACAAAATAGACCTTCCGTTTATGAACTAACTCTTGAATTTTTAGCATCTTTTAAATTTAGCATGAAAGACTCTGATCCTTGGGATGAAAGTGCAGTTTCATTCAGGCTAGCTGGGAATTGGCATAAAACATCCATTGCCTTGTTCGGTGTCTATCTTGGAATATACATGGAACAAGAAATGGAGGAGGAGGCAATATCTGGAATGCCGGCGTATCATACCTTCCCTGACGAGGAAAGTAAAGACGCGGAAAGTGGTGCAATGAGGAAAGCATTTTGGGAGCGGATTGGAACCGGAGGGTTCAACTCGAGCAAAACAAAAAGCAGTCAGAAACGAGACCCGCTGCTGCGATACATTCGTCGGTTACTCAGTCATTCCATAACAGCTCGTGGTCAAAGCAAGGGAGTTGTTAATTTGAGGGACTTGTTTATTTTATATTGTATGGTTAATCAGTTACCATGTAATATTGGGTATTTGTTTTGTAATCTTTTTGCCAGGAATGCGACTGCATGTGCCCCAACACCCATGTTTGGAGGAAGCTGGATTTTGAACATATATGAAAGCTATGGTTATAACACTGAGGGAACCGTAGGAGTGATGCCGGGACTGTTAGACTTGAGCATTTGTACAAGTATGTACATGGTGACAAGCTTACCAAATGGTCAGCCGAGATTCATGGATAAGAAGGGACAAATCTGGGATCCGGCGGATCCCGAAGAAATTATCATGGATCTCGACATACCGATACAGCCGGAAGGAGCCGGGGCTGGATCTTCAAGTTCACGTACAAGGGAATTCCCAACCATGTTAGACCTTTATTAGTCAATCCAAACCACCAAACCCCATGCAAGGCGATCATTTGAATATGCCCAACGAGCCTTCAACCGAGTCGAAAATCTGCATTCCCGAGTCGATGACTTGAGCGAAGATGTCACGTACATCAGAAACCGAATGTACCATGAGTGGGGGGATATACCACCACAAAGCCCTTGAAAATCGTATCATTTTCGGGGCCCCGGCACAGTTGTTTTGTGCCAATCTATCTTTTAATTTATGTCGTTTTGTTTTTATTTTGTGTGTTTAGAATTTTAATGCTTTCAATAAATTGGTGACATTACAGGTGATACCGAGGATTCTAACAACGCGAGGGCAACCAAACACAAGTGAAAAAATTCATCATTTTTAGGGGAGTTATTTCATTACCCTTTCTCGATCCTGAATATGTTAATCACATTGAGGACAATGTGAATTTTAAGTGTGGGGATGGGAGTAATGCTTTTGACTTTGCTAAAAAGGTCCAAATTAAAATTTTTACGAAAAGATCACTTAACAAGTAATTTTTGTGACAAGAAACCAAAAATTTAATATAATTTTTGATAAACCAAATTATAAATATACGTTTTCGGGAAATAAAGAAGTAAATCCATGACGTCCAAATAAAATTGAAAACTTTTTTGTGATATCCTTAAAAGCAATAATCTAGTAAAATATTTAATCATGTAAAATGAAACACTTTTACCCAATTCCATCCGTATGTGAGTTTATTTTTGAGCCTTAAACAAGCTTTTGCAAGTTGCAATTTTACTTTCATTCTAGATTTAATTGAGGGGCCATATGATATGTGTGATTAGAAATTGCTTTGGGTATACATTTCAAGACCTTAATTAGTATTTTTTGCATAAAAATGAGTTAGGCACTAGGAAACCTTAACCATTCAAGCCCCAACCATTGTCTTTAATTTTCCTTACCCGAACGTCAACCCTAGTTAGCCTGTTGAGCTTAAACGTTTTCATCTTTCAATCACCCAAGTCATCAAGTCACTTAACCAAAAAGCCTTCAACAAAACCCGTTTTCGTTAAAGACACGTTTTTGGCTTATGAAAAAAAAATTGGTCTTTTACCGGCAGACCATAAAGAATTGGAATGCATTATTTTGATTTCAATTTGCTTTCTTGCCTTCATCACGCAAAACCGGGACTTCCCCTGGAAATCCGCGAACAAATTTTCAATCTCACGTTTGACGCAAGAAAGAAATGGAGAAAAAAGAAACAAGTTCCGCCATTTTGTGGGATTTCAAAAAGTGTTATAAAGAGACGGGCAAAAAGATATGAAAGATGCCCGAATTGTGGAAATTGGTCCCATAATGGAAAATGCAAAAAGAATCAAACTGAATCTCAATACAAATACACAAAATTAATCCGATTGGGTGCTATTAGGCTTCAAGCCGAACGATACTTGAGAAAGGAAAGTTTTGTGTATCTTCGGGTAAAAGATGAAGTACGGTTCTTGAAAGCAAAATACGGTCTTGACAATCTGACCTTAAACGAGTCCTCAAGCTAGCATATCCCTTCTAGCTTGAAGTATTGTATAGGGAACCTTTATTGCTTTCCTTGTAGTTTATGTTAGAAAAATAAGCCAAGACCGTCGTCTTTAGCAATTAGCAACTTTTTCCAAATATTCCATACCTGAGCCCGAGCCAAGTTACAACCCATCAAAGACCTAATGATTTATGCAAATAAATATCTAAGTAGGTGGAGATTTGATCCCTTAACAAGCATATGATTTCACACGTATTCATACTAGGAAATTGAGGGTATTAGTGATACTTAATCTTGATTATGACTGCATATATATAGCCGAGTGTGAGTGCATCTTGTGAGAAGTGTGGATTTTTACATGATAATAATCTTTACTAATCAACCTATTGCTTGCTAGGATATCATTTTACATATGCTTAGAATATTTATATTTGGATGAAAATAGTATTTACTTGCGTATTTCTCGAAAGACATGTTTATAATTTGATTTATTTGGTTTTTGGTGGAATTGTCATTTTAAGTGATTTTTGCTTGAGGACAAGCAAAGTTCAAGTGTGAGGATGTTTGATGTGCTCCAAATTATACATAAAAATCCTATCCAAAGCACATCAATTATTCCTTAATATCTTCCTTAAGATGATGAAAATGTACTTAAAAGTGTTAAATTGTGTTTTAGGTGTTTAAAAGGGCAAGATGGACAAAAGGAGTATATTTAACAAGAAATTGAAGTGATCCGAGCTTTGGACTCCAAGCATGGGGCCGTGCCTCAATAAGCACGCCCCCATGCCTTGCCAGAAATGCACCCCCGTGCTAAATTAACACACCCCCGTGCTTGGACATCTGACAAGGACAAAAGTACTATCCCCTAAAAGTAGACACGGGGCCGTGCCCCATAAGGCACGGGGCCGTGCCCCACCTCCAACACGGGGCCGTGCCCCTTTTAGCACGGGGTCGTGCCCGACACAACCTGCATGTACGAGCAGACCAACTTTCGTAAGCATTGTACTAGCACGGGGCCGTGCCTTTTAGGCTCGGGGCCGTGCTTTAACACTCCGGAAAGCCTATAAATAGAAGCCTAAGCTCACCATTTTTGGCAAGCTTTGGTGGGAGAGTTACTCTGCTGAATTCTCTTGGGAATCAAGACTTCAAGATCATTCGGAGGCTCGGGAGGTGCATACAACACTTGGAAGAAGCTTGGGATCACCTAAACGTCATCCATTGTGGATTATCGTTTTGATTATTCCATTTCACTGATGATTACTTATCTATCTTCTTTGTTATCCGTTGTTATGTTAAAGCTCATCATGAGCTAAACTCTTTTTATCATCCTAATCGGTTGAAACTTATGTAATTTGTGATGAACTAATGGTGTGATAAATATTATGTTAATGTTATGGTGGTGTTGGGAAAACTATTGATGGGTAGCATCTACATTTGAACGGGAAGTTATAACTTTATGGTTTGTGATTGTGATTGTCATACAATGTTGAAAACCGTATGATTAACTTTCATTCGCGAAACCGGTCTTCATAATAAATCCATGGCTAATGAATTAGAAATGATTATTAGAAATCATATCACTTTAACTTTCTGAGCATTTGCGGGTTCCCTTTTATTAGTTCGGAAACTTCAGTAATTGTTACGGTTTTCTAAAATTAATGGTATGTTAGGAAGGAACCTGATCAACTCTCTTATTAACATTAAATTATGTTTTCAGAAATCGTATGTCAAATAGGACACAAAAGATTCACCTACATTATTAGGGCTTTGATCTGAGCAGTAAACTCAGCCTGACAGGATCAAGTCACTACGGCAGCAGGATAGACGAGAAATCACGCTGGCTCATCTTTATAAACATTAACATAATTACATTAATCAATATCTTTAAATCACATCACCAATACATCACAATTACATAAGTGGAGTATAATTAGGATGATAACTTTTATTCCATGGTTTTAAATCCAAACGCTTCAAATCTTAGTTTACTTTCTTTCTATTATTGTTTATTTTTAAACCCTAAAAAAATCTTTCCAAATGCAAGTTATCACTTTCTTTAACAAAAACCAAATCTGATAGTCAAACATCAAGTTTGTTGAGTAGGCTAGGTGTGTCCACGGATTGATACTCGGTTCTTACCGACACTATATTACCTCACGACAGGTACACTGCCTTTTGTGTGTGTGGTTTAGTATCAGTAATAACCAATTAAAACTAAACCTGTGCAATAAATCTTCATCAAAATATATATACTATCTGCACACCATCAATCTATTAAAAGCTTTAAGGGAAATCAATATACATCTCCTATAACATAATGGGGTTATGTTGAGAAAACAAAAGAGCTAGTGCTGCTGAGGAATGCTGAAGGGAGGAAAGCTGATAAGATGAGAACTTTTGACCCAGTGGAGATCAAATTGCTTCACCTAAGCTATACATCATATCTTCATGACAAATTCTTTACAAAGCTAACTGATGAAAGGGATTGGAATGACTTATGTCTATATGTGCATATGATTCAAGTGATTGACAAACTGCACGCAAAGGCATTCAAAAGAAGAAGACATGAAGCTGGCCTTTTAAAAGGAGTCAACATTGAAGAAGTCATAGACTAAGAGTCTCAGAAGAAGATGATTTGGAAATTGTCAATAACCAATGTGTTACGGAAACTCCAACAACAAAAGAAGGCATTCTAGGATTGAGCTTTGATACTCTTAAAAGGATATGCAGAATGGAGATCAAATACAAGTATGATGATCAAAAGGATGAAGTATCTTATTTTAACAAAAAGATGGTGTCAAGAGTTAAGGAACTTTCAGTTTTGCAGAACTGATTAGAAGTATCTAAGCCTAAGGGGGAGTATTGTTAGATCTAGAACAACAGATCTATATTAATTTGTATAGGCTTAGAACTTTAATCAATATTTGTAATGAATACTTGTAATTCATTATTATGTATGCATTAAAAATATTAGTTAACCCATATATATGTGTTGATTTATGTATGTTTGCTGTAACACCCGGAAATTTCCTTTGAAGCCGACGAAAGAAGAAAAAGATATAAAGTCCGAAGTCGAGGGACCAAACCCGCCAATGAGAGAAACTTCGATGCACGGGAGTATAAAAGGGAGAAGACACCCCCATTCTTCCCATTTTTTTAAGCCAAGAGAGGAGAGGAGAAGAGAAGGAGAAAAAGAGGAGAAAAGTTGGTTCGGGTGGATTCGAGCGTGGAAATCGACGTGGAGTGAGTCAAATCGAAGCTCTACTAGTCGGGATCGTTAAGGTGAGTTCTAGGACCCCTCTTTTACACGTTTTCAACTGATTTTGGGGCTGGAACACATCTGAAAACCTATGTTCGAGTTCTTGGGTGAAAACCCGTTTTTATGCATGTATGTATGTGTCTGATGCATTTGAGGCTTGATATCTTGCTTGATTATGCTTGAATGAGGTCGTGGTATGTTTCCCTAAGGTTTAGAATGGTTGATTTGAGCTTAAACGAGGTTTGGAAGAGGTTGGAGGCCAAAAACCTGCGGCTGCAGTCGAGTGAACTGCATTCTGCATCAGCTAGGGCTAGGCGACCGACTGGAGGGCGACTGAAGGCCATTCGGCCGATTGGAGTGCGACTGAAGTCCATGCGCACGTTTGCCATGAGACTGAGGTCCATACGCATGATGGTCATGCGACTGAAGTTCATGTGCTTGGGAGTCATGCGATTAAGAGATTGTGTGACTGAGGTTCATTCGCACGAAGGATATGAGACTGAAGTCCATGCGCCTAGAGGCCATGCGACTGAGGTTCATTCGCATGAAGAGTATGCGACTGAAGCCCATGCGCCTGAAGTCATGCGACTAAAGGCCATACGCATGAAAGTTATGCGACTGAGAGTCCATTCGCATAGATGTCCATTCGCCCATAGTCCATACACATAGGGTCCATTCGCATAGATGCCCATTCGCCTAAGTGTTCAGCCGCCCTGAAGGCCATGCGACTGGAGGGTGTCCATACGCCCGAATAGGGTTTATGCGCACAGGAGTTTTGAGGGACATTGAGGGATGATGGTCGAGATGGATTTCCTTGATGATGCTGATGATAATGATATGTATGACGTTATGTGTGATGTTAGGCATGGCGATGCGTGTGATGCATAGTATGTATGATGTGTGTGATGTGATGTATGATTGATGTTGTATGTCTATGTTTATGTTATGTTCCTTATTATGTATGTTTATCTTTCTATGGCTTTGCCTTGAACGTTTATGAATGAAATGAAAGTATTATGTAACGTAAAGTGAAAGATAAGGAAAAGAGGAACGTAATGAATGAATGCATGCATTAATGAATGAATGAAAGAACGAATGAAAGGCTTGCAAGCATATGTATGAGGTGAGCGACTCTGTGTCGCAACAGACTCGAAAGAGGTCGTTGTTGCGTACTCCGGTACTATGCCAGTCTTTGGACATGAGTCGGGGGGTTTGTGAGCAGGCCCCGGCACAGTATCAGTCTTCGGACATGAGTCGGGAGTATTGCATATGATGAAAGTGACGGATGATGAGATCCGTGTCGCGTATCCCGGTACTATGTCAGTCTTTGGACATAAGTCGGGGGTTTGATTATCAGGCCCCGGCACAGTATCAGTCTTTGGACATGAGACGGGGATATTGCATGAGATGAGATAATGAGGTGAGTGACTTTGTGTTGCAACGGACTCATATAGAGTTCAATCCTTGTGATCGACTCACATGGGATCTTTGTCGTGTATCCCGGTGTTGTGTCAGTCTTCGGACATGAGTCGGGGGCTTGTGAGCATGTCCTGGCACAGCATCAGCTTTCGAGCATGAGTCGGGGATATTGCATGAGACAAGATTCGAGTAATAAAAAATAATGAGCAAAGAGATGAATGAAAGAACGAATGTGTGAAATGAACATTAATGAAATATCATAATACTGTAAGAAATGGATCCTTGTCATTCGACCTCAGTAATCGTGGCTGAGTGCCATGAAGAGGGTAAAGCCTGACAAGATCTAGAAAGAAGTGAAAGATAATGATGTATGATAAATGGTGAATGTAACGAACGTAATGATGAAGATAATAAAGATATTATCTGTATGTTCGTATTATGTGTGAACGCATGTATGTAACAAATGTTTTTACAAAGAAAGTAAAGAATGGTTTTATGAAAGAAAAGTAAGTTTTATTAATAAACTAGAACTCACTCAGCAACACTGACTTTGATGTGTTTCCAGTTGGCAGGTATGTTGATGAGGATGGCACGGGGCGGCTACTCAGTGTATTTTGGAAGACATTTTTATGTTTAATGCTTTTGTAATAAATGTGAAATGATATTGTTAAAGAACGATTGTACTATTGTGCAAAAGTATTTTGATGGAATGAAATTGTGATTTTTAATGTTTCCGCTGCAATGATTTATGAAAGGAAAAATGAAACTATATGTTTTGATTGCGATGAATGACCAACTGTAGGCGTCTCGGGAACGGGGCCTCACAAGTTGGTATCAGAGCCAAAGTTTAAGTGAAATGGGTAAATTTTCAAAATAAACCTTAACTTAAACTGAGAATGTGACGAAAGGGGAATGGGATGCCAAACTGAGTAGCTGCGTGCCATCAGGTATTTTCTTAAAGTTAACCGGTATTACGTGCGCATGTTATATGGTTTATGTGTTGCTGGTAGATTTAGATACTGATGTAGTCAGGACAGGTAATGCTCGGAGTATGAAGAGTAAAGTAAGTGGTTAATCACAACTGGCCACTGTAATTACGGACTTACTATACTTGACATAAACTGAGCTGTTCCTTGAATGACCGTGTTAGTGTTTGAATCTTTTAGTGTGTTTAGAGAATGGCCGGTGGAAGATCTTCGAAAGCTTCTCGTGGTGGAGGTGGTGGTGGACGTGGTGCTGAACCACGGGTCACAAGAGGAAGGTCTAGGGCTGAAAGAGTAGTTCATGAAGAACCCGAGACCCCTCATCCTGAGGGCGGTGATGAGAATGCTAATCAGAGGGCCTCGATGAGAGAGGCGGTTGTGGAGGAAGTGCATCAGGTCTTGCAGACGATCCTACCGTCTGTGGTGACCGAAATAATAAAGACTGTTAGGGATGAGGAGAGGAAAGAAAAGGGTAGACCTTCGGGCGAAAGAGAAGGCCCGAGACTGAAACGGTTCTCTCCGATGACGAAGAGGAAGAAGAAGAGGAAGAGCCTACGTCGGAGATGGCACGAGGCTGCAACTATGGGGAGTTTCAACGATGCAAGCCCCCTACTTTTGATGGTAATGGCACTGTTGTTGCTGCTCACCGATGGGTGAGAGAAATGGAAGCCGTTTTAAATATCGGCGAGTGCCGAAAAGATTAGAAAGTAAAATTTGCTACCCACTCGTTCGTGGACTCAGCTTTGTGCTGGTGGGACAACATAGTCCAAGTTGAGGGAAGCAGGGCTATCGGAAGGATGAGATGGTCAGAGTTGAAGAGGCTGGTGATTGAGGAGTTTTGTCCTCACCGTGAGATGGATAAAGTTGAAAGAGAGTTCCTGATGCTGGAAGTGGGAACAATGACGCATCAGTAATACACTACCAAGTTTAATGAAATGGCGCGGCTGGTGCCGGATCAGGTGACACCTCTTTCGCGAAAGATCAAGAGGTATATTCAGGGCTTACCGACGGACATTGATGTGCTCCAAATTATACATAAAAATCCTATCAAAAGCACATCAATTAGTCCTTAATATCTTCCTTAAAATGATGAAAATGTACTTAAAAGTGTTAAATTGTGTTTTCAGGTGTTTAAAAGGGCAAGATGGACAAAAGGAGTATATTTAACAAGAAATTGAAGTAATCCGAGCTTTGGAATCCAAGCATGGGGCCGTGCCTCATTAAGCACGCCCCCATGCCTTGCCAGAAACACACCCCCGTGCTAAATTAACACACCCCCGTGCTTGGACATCTGACAGGACAAAAAGTACTGTCCCCTAAATGTAGACACGGGGCCGTGCCCCATAAGGCACGGGGCCGTGCCCCACCTCCAACACGGGGCCGTGCCCCATTTAGCACCGGGTCGTGCCCGACATAAGCTGCATGTACGAGCCGACCAACTTTCGTAAGCATTGTACTAGCACGGGACCGTGCTTAAACACTCCGAAAAGCCTATAAATAGAAGCCTAAGCTCACCATTTTTGGCAAGCTTTGGTGGGAGAGTTACTCTGCTGAATTCTCTCGGGAATCAAGACTTCAAGATCATTCGGAGGCTCGGGAGGTGCATACGACACTTAGAAGAAGCTTGGGATCACCTAAACGTCATCCATTGTGGATTATCGGTTTGATTGTTCCATTTCACCGATGATCACTTATCTATCTTCTTTGTTATCCGTTCTTAAGTTAAAGCTCATCATGAGCTAAACTCTATTTATCATCCTAATCGGATGAAACTTATGTAATTTGTGATGAACTAATGGTGTGATAAGTATTATGTTAATGTTATGGTGGTCTTGGGAAAACTATTGATGGGTAGCATCTACATTTGAACGGGAAGTTATAACATTATGGTTTGTGATTGTAATTGTCATACAAGGTTGAAAACCGTATGATTAACTTTCATTCGCGAAACCGGTCTTCATAATAAATCCATGGCTAATGAACTAGAAATGGTTATTAGAAATCATATCACTTTAACTTTCTGATCATTTGCGGGTTCCCTTTTATTAGTTCGGAAACTTCAGTAATTGTTACGGTTTTCTAAAATTAATGGTATGTTAGGAAGGAACAACTCTCTTTTTAACATTAAATTATGTTTTCAGAAATCGTATGTCAAATAGGACACAAAAGATTCACCTACATTACTAGGGCTTTGATCTGAGCAGTAAACTCAGCCTGACAGGATCAAGTCACTACGGCAGCTGGATAGTCGAGAAATCACGCCGGCTCATCTTTGTAAACATTAACATAATCACATCACATCACCAATTCATCACAATTACGTAAGTGGAGTCTAATTAGGATGATAACTTTTATTCCCTGATTTTAAATCCAAACGCTTCAAATCTTAGTTTATTTTTTTTATTATTGTTTACTTTTAAACGCTAAAAATCTTTCCTTTACAAAATATCACTTTCTTTAACAAAAACCAAATCTGATAGTCAAACATCAAGTTTGTTGAGTAGGCTAGGTGTGTCCACGGATTGATACTCGGTTCTTACCAACGCTATATTACCACACGACAGGTACACTGCCTTTTGTGTGTGTGGTTTAGTATTAGTAACAACCAATTAAAACTGAATCTGTGCAATAAATATTTATCAAATATATATACTATCTGCACCCAATCAAGTTTTTGGCGCCGTTGCCGGGGACACACGGTAGTTTGAAAGACAAACTAAATTTTTGACTATCTTGCATATAACCTGTTAATATATTTTTGTTTAACTTCATTTTTATTTTTAGGTAGTTTGCCTTAGTTAGTTTAGTTATTTTTGCCTGATTCATTTTAAGCCTTAGTTAGTTAATGCTTCCCTAAGTTAGTGTATGTCCGACTCGTCTAGTTCTGAACTTGTTCCGCCTCTTCCGGAACCCGAACGACTTTTTCGTCAAAGATTGCGCAAAAGATCACAACAAGAAGCACCAGTCATTGAAGAAGACATTTTGGAAGATACACCATCCGAAGAAGACATGGCTAACCAAGACGAGAAAATGAAGATGACACACTATGCCACACCGTCAATAGATGGTTATGAGTCTTGTGTTGTCCAACCAGCAATAGCGGCCAACAATTTCGAGATTAAGTCTAGTATTATCCAACTTGTAGAAAATCTGTTCAGTTCCATGGGTTACAATTCGAAGACCCTAATGCTCACATCTCACGATTCCTTCGTATCTGTGCGACCTTCAAAATCAATAATTTTTCAGACGACGCCATTCGACTAAGACTTTTTCCATTTTCACTTCGAGGCCGAGCCATCGATTGGCTTGATTCACATCCGCCTGGTTCCATCACCACATGGGCGGGAATGGCTGAACAATTCCTTTTGAAATACTTTCCACCCGATCGTACTGCCAAACTAAGAAGCAGCATCACAAGCTTCCGCCAAAACGACGATGAATCATTACACGCAGCATGGGAGAGATATAAAAGTCTCCTTCGGAGATGCCCACATCACAGACTTGATCTGTGGCTGCAGTGTCAAACATTTTACGATGCGATTAGCGGAGCCCACAAGCAAGCAGTAGACCAAAGTGCGGGAGAAGATTTTTGAAGTGTCATGCCAACAGAAGCATATCAAGCCTTAGAAAGAGAAGCTAAGAAGAGCTTTGCTTACAATCCTTTAAGAACCATACCCAGTTCTAAAGGTATTCATCAAGTAGACTCTGTAACCCTAATTGCAGCCCAATTAGAAGCTCTAACCAAAAAATTTGAACAATTGCAAAGCGAGCTAAAGAAAACTCCAACACGATGCAACACATGTGGAAATTCACACAAGACCAACGAGTGCCCACAAGGCGTTATGATGGTTGAAGATGTTGACTACGTAGGAGGCCCAAACAACTCATACAATTCAAATTGGAGAAACAACTCGAATTACAGAGATGCTGGCAGTAACCAACAATCATCTGGATTCAACCGAAGGCCACCTTACCAACAACAGAAACCACCATACCAAGGTCCAAGCAGTAGTAACCAAGACCGTGGAGCATCATCAATAGAAGACTTATTACAACAATTGTTGTTAACCACAAAAGCTACAGATGAGTACATCCGGAAATCTGATCGAAGAAATGAGGAGAGGTTCCAAAGAAACGAATCTGACATCAAAAGCAACAAAGCATCATTACAGACCATAGAGCACCAAGTAGGTCAAATAGCACAACAACTCTCTGAAAGACCTCAAGGAGCTTTTCCCAGCAACACTATGACAAATCCTAATGCTCAAGTCAAAGCCATCACCACCAGGAGTGGCAAAACCACTCAAGGTGATGCACCCGCATTACAACCCATCCTTGAAGAAGTAGAAACTGAAACTCCAAGTAATGCGAGTGATAAGCAAAAGCAACCTGTTGTTATTGAAGAACCAGCAAAGAAATACGTTCCACCACCACCATATGTTCCACCACCTCCATATCCAGGTCGTTTGAGACAACAAAGAATGGAGGCACAATATGGCAAATTCCTTGGGTTGTTCAAGCAACTCCACATCAATCTGCCCTTGGTGGAGGCCTTAGCACAAATGCCAAACTACGCTAAGTTTCTAAAAGGTGTCTTGTCAAACAAAAAGAAGCTGGAAGAGTTATCACACGTAGTTTTGAATGAGGAATGCTCTGCAGTGCTTCAAAACAAACTACCTCAAAAGATGACTGATCCAGGAAGTTTCACCATACCTTGCCTAATAGGAAATCTTTCTGTCAGTAATGCGTTAGCTGATTTAGGTGCTAGCATTAACCTTATGCCTTATGCGGTTTTTGAAAAATTAAACTTAGGTGAGCCTAGACCTACCCGTATGAGCATCCAGTTAGCTGACCGTTCTGTCAAATATCCGAGGTGCATCGTTGAAAATCTCTTAGTTAAAATTGACAAATTCGTATTTCCCGTTGATTTTGTGATCCTAGACATGGATGAGGACAAAAATGTTCCTCTTATCCTAGGTCGACCTTTCTTAGCGACTGCTCGAGCCCTCATTGATGTTTGCACAGGCAAACTCACGCTTAGAGTAGACGAGGAGGAAGTAACTTTCGATATAGGCCAATCCATAAAACACCCTCAACATCATGATGACTCACTTTATTACGTTGATGCTTGCGATTCGATCATAAGCCGTCATTTGAAGGAAGCCCTTCACAATGAAGCTTGCAATACTCAATTAATAGAAGTCACAATCACCGAACCCATATGTGAAAACCAAACCATTCCAGAACTTGAAGTTGACGAAACATCATTTCATCAAGAAGCATTTGAGATCATTGAGCAAGACTTAGAACCAAAAGCCAAACCTTCTGTCGAAGACCCTCCAGTCTTAGAGCTCAAAGAGCTTCCATATCATCTCGAATACGCTTTTCTTGAAAACACATCTCAACTTCCTGTCATAATCTCATCCGCCTTATCAATTGATGAGAAGAACAAGTTGCTCAATGTGCTTAAGGCACACAAACGAGCAATTGCATGGAAAATCATGGACATTAAGGGAATCAATCCATCCTTTTGCACTCATAAAATATTGATGGAGGAGAACTCCAAATCTGTCATTCAACCACAAAGACGTTTAAACCTGAGCATGCAAGAGGTGGTAAAGAAAGAAGTAATCAAACTGCTAGATGTCGGTTTGATTTACCCTATTTCTGATTCGCCTTGGGTCAGTCCCGTCCAAGTTGTTCCAAAGAAAGGAGGAATGACTGTTGTAACTAACGAGAAGAATGAGCTTATTCCCACTCGTACGGTTATAGGATGGAGAGTTTACATAGACTATCGCAAACTCAATGACGCCACAAGGAAATATCACTTCCCTCTTCCTTTCATCGACCAAATGCTTGAGAGATTGTCTGGAAAAATGTTCTATTGTTTTCTGGATGGTTTCTCAGGTTATTTTCAAATTCCTATTGCTCCCGAAGATCAATAAAAGACAACATTCACCTGTCCATATGGCACTTTTGTTTATCGGCGAATGCCCTTTGGCTTGTGTAATGCTCCTGCTACATTTCAAAGATGCATGGTAGCAATTTTTCATGACATGATTGAACACTCAATTTTTCATGACATGATTGAACACTCATCAGAAGTTTCCTAGGACATGCAGGATTCAACCATCGTTTCATTAAAGATTTCTTAAAAATCGCTCGACTAATGACTCAACTCCTGGAGAAAGACGCGAAATTCGTATTTTCTGATGAATGCATTAGTGCATTCAAATTACTTAAGGAGAGATTGGTAACTGCTCCAATCATGGTTTCCCCAAATTGGACACTACCATTTGAACTCATGTGCGATGCAAGCGATTTCGCGGTAGGAGCTGTATTAGGACAAAGGAAAGACAAGCAATTTCACCTAATTCATTATGCGAGCAAAACCCTAAACGACGCACAAGAAAACTACACTACCACCGAAAAAGAACTTCTTGCGGTAGTTTTCGCATTCGACAAATTCTGCTCGTATCTCATCCTTTCAAAGACAATTGTTTACACCGATCATGCAGCCCTTCGTTATTTGTTCAACAAACAAGATGCAAAGCCGAGATTGATTCGTTGGATTCTTCTGCTTCAAGAATTTGACATTGAAATTCGTGATAAGAAAGGAGCGGAAAATCTAGCGGCTGATCATCTTTCGCGTCTTGAGGATTCAAGTCCTTCACAAACTGAGGAAGCCAAAATAAACGACAATTTTCCTCATGAATTCCTTATGCACATTCAATCCTCAATCGATGAACATCCTTGGTTCGCCGATTTTGCGAATTACTTAGCAAGCGGAATGCTTCTCAAAGGAATGACTTATCAGCAAAAGAAGAAGTTCTTTACTGATATCAAACATTACTATTGGGAGGCTCCGTATCTGTTCAGAATCGGTGCAGATCAACTCATTCGAAGATGCGTATACGGAAGTGAAGCAGAACAAATTCTAAGGCACTGTCATGAAGGACCCACAGGAGGACACCATGGAGCAACCTTAATAGCCAAGAAAGTATTCGACTCTGGATTTTACTGGCCCACGATATTCAAAGATGCTCATAACATGGTACGCACCTGTGATGCATGTCAAAGAGCAACCAATATCTCAACACGGGATGAGATGCCTCAGAAACCAGTTCAAGTATGCAAGATATTTGATATATGGGGTATTGATTTCATGAGGCCATTCCCGGTGTCATTTGGTAATCATTACATCTTGGTAGCAGTTGATTACGTTTCAAAATGGGCTGAAGCTCAAGCCCTGCCTACTAATGATGCCAGGAACGTTGTCAAATTCCTTAAGAAACTATTTTCTCGTTTTGGTGCCCCCAAAGCTCTGATTAGTGACCGAGGAACTCATTTCTGTAATAATCAGCTTGAAAGAGCAATGGTACGTTATGGAGTTCACCATCGCTTTACAAGTGCTTACCATCCACAAGCGAATGGGCAAGCCGAAGTCACTAACCGAGGTATCAAACGAATCCTTGAGAAAACTGTAGGTCAAAATCACAAGGACTGGTCTATCAAGTTAGATGATGCATTATGGGCTTTTCGAACAGCCTATAAGACTCCCATCGGCACAACACCGTTTAAACTAGTTTATGGGAAGTCGTGTCATCTACCTGTAGAACTAGAGCATAAGGCCTTTTGGGCACTTAAAGCAGCAAACCTGGACCAAGACCTTGCAGGAAAGAATATATTCCTACAAATTCACGAATTGGAGGAATTGAGGGAACAAGCGTACGAAAACGCTAGGGTTTACAAAGAAAAGACAAGGAAATTCCACGACGCTCGATTAAAGAGCACAAAACAATTTCATGTGGGAGAACGTGTCTTACTGTATAACTCTCGTTTACGTTTATTTCCCGGAAAACTGAAATCACGTTGGTCTGGGCCTTATACGATCAAAAACGTGTTTCTGAATGGTGCCATTGAAATTTACAACCACGAAGGTTTAAGTTTCAAAGTAAATGGTCATCGTTTGAAACCATATAACGATGGACCAACCAAGATTTCTTCGGAGGAATTAAACCTCCACCCCAACGAAAACTAAGTGTGGGGAAGGGTCATGCCGAAGACCCGAAACTTAAACGCGGCACCTGTACATAAATTTTTCTCACTTTTTAGCAAATTTTTAGGACTTCACAAGCACAAGAACGGGGCCGTGCCCCATCAAGCACGCCCCCGTGTCTCTGACAAAATTTTTCCACGATCTCCGCTGACGACTCTGGAACGTTGCAGGTCGAATTTAAGACGATTCTGACAAGCACGGGGCCGTGCCTAGCCAAGCACGCCCCCGTGTTCACTCTTCACGACCTGTGTATAAATACCACACTTGTTCCATTCGTTCATCACACTCATTCCTGCTAAACAACGTTTAAAAAATGAACGAATCAAGTCACGGAAGCTCAAACTGGAATCCTGCGAAGAAACCGCGTTCTGAAACGCGAGAGCCGACGACTCAAGGGTATTTCTTCAAAATGCATGAACTAATCAAGCAATTGACAGAAATGAACCTCGTTGCTTCCCAACGCTTAGCTGAACTTATC
This sequence comes from Flaveria ramosissima, assembly GCA_025215565.1. Lineage (NCBI taxonomy): Eukaryota > Viridiplantae > Streptophyta > Magnoliopsida > Asterales > Asteraceae > Flaveria > Flaveria ramosissima. Next base: position 53,622,887 of record CM046039.1, read on the forward strand.
CAAAAAGTTCAGCAGATGAGCGAGGAACTCATTTCCATTAACCAGCAGCTCGCGGAATTGAGCAACCGCACTTCTCACTATCCCATGCCAAACCTTCCACACGAAATGTGTGGAGGTTTCTTTTAGAAACATTTCGTGATGTGTTAAGTGCGCTGTTGCGCGTTAAAGAGTCTGGGTTTGCTGTTTCAGATTCTCGGCTTTTAACGTATCGTGTAACCGTAGGATTCTAAGGAATGTAATTTTCAATTTGGCTTGTGTTATTTAACTATAGGACTATTTTCGTATCTTTTCTGATGATTTGGAAGTGATAAAACTTAACCGGGAAAATTACACAACGCGCGAAACTGAAAAACGGAACAACAAAAGACTGAAACCGAACATCACACTTGAACACGGCCCCGTGCTCATATAGGCACGCCCCCGTGTTCGACAAGAATTGACACCACCTGCCATTTTTCAGCCTTTTGTCCTTTTCCATTCAATGTTGCATGATAAAAACCGAGCTAATGTGCCTGCAAAGTCGTATCCACTTTCAATTCCATCTTCTTTTCCATTTTTCTTTCATTTGTTCAAGTGTTCTTGCAAGAGTATTTGGCCAAGAGGTTAGCATACTAATTTCTTTGATTATAAAAGTCATTTACATGTAGTTAGGTGATTAGGTCTCTAAACAACCGAAATCCTAGCAATTATGTGTAAACACTTGTTCTTAAACGTGTTATGGAATGATGAATGCTTTTAACCTACTTGTTCATGTTTATTCTTGTAGTAGATTAGTGTTAATTAGTGTGTTTAGTTAGATATTAGTATGTTTAGTTACTTAGTTAGTTGTTTTCTTTTATTGTTAACAAGACTATCTTCATAACTCGTGGTGAAACCTTTGTTAATCATGTTCAAGTTACAAGAATTCTCAAGTGATGTAAAACAATATATATTTTGAGTATCTTGAATTATTAACAAATGATTAAAATGTTCAACATATAATTTTTGATTTTTGAAGCAAGAAAATGTTAAACCCATGCTTAATCAACGATTTACAAACAAAACAACGATTGCTCAAGTCAAGATTTCATGCCCAAACATGTTAACCGCACCCCGACGTTGTAAAAAGCGCACCCCCATGTTCAAAACAACGATTGCTCAAGTCAAAATTCTTAACTTTTTTTGAACATGAATTGAATCATTATGATGTTATGTCTTGAAAAATATATGATTTTCACTAACATCATGAGACTGCTTAAGAAATTTGTTTTGTCTAGATTAATTTATTTTTAAATTTCAGGATCATGGATCATCCCTACTTACATTTTGGACGGAGCCGCGAGAGATGGTGTCATGATAGACTTCAAAGATTGTTACAAAGGGTCGAAAGATCCCACTTACAAGCAGATGAAGAAACACTAGCGGCAGTCGGACAGCTAGAAAGATATAATAATTTATTAAGTGTTCAGTGGAAACGTTTATTTTCACAAAATAGACCTTACGTTTATGAACTGACTCTTGAATATTTAGCATCTTTTAAATTTAGCATGAAAGAATCTGATCCTAGGGATGAAAATGCAGTTTCATTCAGACTAGCTGGGAATTGGCATAAAACATCCATTGCCTTGTTCGGTGTCTATCTTGGAATATACACGGAACAAGAAATGGAGGAGGAGGCAATATCTGGAATGCCGGCGTATCATACCTTTCCGGACGAGGAAATTAGAGACGCGGAAAGTGGTGCAATGAGGAAAGCATTTTGGGAGCGGATTGGAACCGGAGGGTTCAACTCGAGCAAAACAAAAAGCAGTCAGATACGAGACCCGCTGCTGCAATACATTCATCGGTTACTCAGCCATTCCATAACAGCTCGTGGTCAAAGCGAGGGAGTTGTTAATTTGAGGGACTTGTTTATTTTATATTGTATGGTTAATCAGTTGCCATGTAATATTGGGTATTTGTTTTGTAATCTTTTTGCCAGGAACGCGATTGCAGGTGCTCCAACACCCATGTTTGGAGGAAGCTGGATTTTGAACTTATATGAAAGCTATGGTTATAACACTGAGGGAACCGAAGGAGTGATGCCAGGACTGTTGGACTTGAGCATCTGTACAAGTATGTACATGGTGACAGCTTATCAAATAGGCAGCCGAGATTCATGGATAAGAAGGGACAAATCTGGGATCCGGCGGATCCCGAAGAAATTATCATGGATCTCGACATGCCGATACAGCCGGAAGGAGCCAGAGCTGGATCTTCAAGTTCATGAACAAGGGAATTTCCAACCATGTTAGACCTTTATGAGTCAATCCAAACCACCGAAACCCATGCAAGGTGATCATTTGAATATGCCCAACGAGCCTTCAACCGAGTCAAAAATCTGAATTCCCGAGTCGATGACTTGAGCAGAGATGTCACGTACATCAGAAACCGAATGTACCACGAGTGGGGGGATATCCCACCACAAAGCCCTTGAAAACCGTATCATTTTCGGGTCCCGACACAGTTGTTTTGTGCCATTCTATCTTTTAATTTATGTCGTTTTGTTTTTTTAATTTGTGTGTTTAGGATTTTAATGCTTTCAATAAATTGGTGACATTTCAGGTGATACCGAGGATTCTAACAACGCGAGGGCAACCAAACACAAGTGAAAAATTCATCATTTTTAGGGGAGTTATTTCATTACCCTTTCTCGATCATGAATATTTTAATCACATTGAGGACAATGTGAATTTTAAGTGTGGGGATGGGAGTAAAGCATTTGTCTTTGCTAAAAAGGTCCAAATTAAAATTTTTTAGAAAAGATCACTTACCAAATAATTGTTGTGACAAGAAACCAAAAATTTAATATAATTTTTAATAAACCAAATTATAAATATACGTTTTCGGGAAATAAAGAAGTAAATCCATGACGTCCAAATAAAAAATGAAAATGTTTTTTGTGATATCCTTAAAAGCAATAATCTAGGAAAACATTTAATCATGTAAAATGAAACATTTTTACCCAATTCCATCCGTATGTGAGTTTATTTTTGAGCCTTAAACAAGCTTTTGCAAATTGCAATTCTACTTTCATTCTGGATTTAATTATGGGTGCCATATGATACGTGTGATTAGAACTTGTTTTGGGTATACATTTCAAGACCTTAATTAGTATTTGTTGCATAAAAATGAGTTAGGCACTAGGAAACCTTAACCATTCAAGCCTCAACCATCGTCTTTAATTTTTCCTTACCCGAACGTCAACCCTAGTTAGCCCCGTTGAGCTTAAACGTTTTAATCTTTCAATCACCCGAGTCACCAAGTCACTTAACCAAAAAGCCTTCCACGAAACCCGTTTTCGTTAAAGACACGTTTTTGGCTTATAAAAAAAATAAATAAATGCATTCTTTTGATTTCAATTTGCTTTGTTGCCTTCATCACGCAAAACCGGAATTTCCCCCGGAAATCCGCGAACAAATTTTCAATCTCACGTTTGACGCAAGAAAGAAATGGCGAAAAAAGGAACAAGTTCCGCCAAATTGTGGGATTTCAAAAAGTGCTATAAAGAGACGGGCAAAAAGATATGAAAGATGCCCAAATTGTGGAAATTGGTCCCATAATGGAAAATGCAAAATGAATCAAACTGAATCTCAATACGAATACACAGAATTAATCCGATTGGGTGCTATTAGGCTTCAAGCCGAACGATCCTTGAGAAAGGAAAGTTTTGTGTATCTTCGGGTAAAAGATGAAGTACGATTCTTGAAAGCAAAATACGGTCTTGACAATTTGACCTTAAACGAGTCCTCAAGCTAGCTTATCCCTTCTAGCTTGAAGTATTGTATAGGGAACCTTTATTGCTTTCCTTGTAGTTTATGTTAGAAAAATAAGGCAAGACCGTCGTCTTTAGCAATTAGCCACTCTTTCCAAATATTCCATACCCGAGCCCGAGCTAAGTTACAACCCATCAAAGACCTAATGATTTATGCAAATAAATATCTAAGTAGGTGGAGATTTGATCCCTTAACAAGCATATGATTTCACACGTATTCATACTAGGCAATTGAGTGTATTAGTCATACTTAATCTTGATTATGACTCCATATATTTAGCCGAGTGTGAGTGCATCTTGTGAGAAGTGTGGATTTTTACATAATAATAATCTTTACTAAACAATCTATTGCTTGCTAGGATATCATTTTACATGTGCTTATAATATTTATATTTGGATGAAAATAGTATTTACTTGCATACTTCTCGAAAGACATGTTTATAATTAGATTTATTTGGTTTTTGGTAGAATTGTTATTTTAAGTGATTTTTGCTTGAGGACAAGCAAAGTTCAAGTGTGGGGATGTTTGATGTGCTCCAAATTATACATAAAAATCCTATCAAAAGCACATCAATTATTCCTTAATATCTTCCTTAAAATGATGAAAATGTACTTAAAAGTGTTAAATTGTGTTTTTAGGTGTTTAAAAGGGCAAGATGGACAAAAGGAGTATATTTAACAAGAAATTGAAGTAATCCGAGCTTTGGACACCAAGCATGGGGTCGTGCCTCATTAAGCACGCCCCCATGCCTTGCCAGAAACACACCCCCGTGCTAAATTAACACACCCCCGTGCTTGGACATCTGACAGGACAAAAAGTACTGTCCCCTAAAAGTAGACACGGGGCCGTGCCCCATAAGGTACGGGGCCGTGCCCCACCTCCAACACGGGGTCGTGCCCCATTTAGCACGGGGTCGTGCCCGACATAACCTGCATGTACAAGCCGACCAACTTTCGTAAGCATTGTACTAGCACGGGGCCGTGCCTTTTAGGCACGGGGCCGTGCTTAAACACTTCGAAAAGCCTATAAATAGAAGCCTAAGCTCACCATTTTTGGCAAGCTTTGGTGGGAGAGTTACTCTGCTGAATTCTCTCGGGAATCAAGACTTCAAGATCATTCGGAGGCTCGGGAGGTGCATACAACACTTGGAAGAATCTTGGGATCACCTAAACGTCATCCATTGTGGATTATCGGTTTAATTGTTCCATTTCACCGATGATCATTATCTATCTTCTTTGTTATCCGTTGTTATGTTAAAGCTCATCATGAGCTAAACTCTATTTAGCATCCTAATCGGATGAAACTTATGTAATTTGTGATGAACTAATGGTGTGATAAGTATTATGTTAATGTTATGGTGGTCTTGGGAAAACTATTGATGGGTAGCATCTACATTTGAACGTGAAGTTATAACATTATGGTTTGTGATTGTAATTGTCATACAAGGTTGAAAACCGTATGATTAACTTTCATTCGCGAAACCGGTCTTCATAATAAATCCATGGCTAATGAACTAGAAATGGTTATTAGAAATCATATCACTTTAACTTTCTAATCATTTGCGGGTTCCCTTTTTTTAGTTCGGAAACTTCAGTAATTTTTACGGTTTTCTAAAATTAATGGTATGTTAGGAAGGAACCTGATCAACTCTCTTTTTAACATTAAATTTATGTTTTCAGAAATCGTATGTCAAATAGGACACAAAAGATTCACCTACATTACTAGGGCTTTGATTTGATCAGTAAACTCAGCCTGACAGGATCAAGTCACTACGGCAGCAGGATAGTCGAGAAATCGCGCCGGCTCATCTTTATAAACATTAACATAATCACATCACATCACCAATTCATCATAATTACATAAGTGGAGTCTAATTAGGATGATAACTTTTATTCCCTTATTTTAAATCCAAACGCTTCAAATCTTAGTTTATTTTCTTTTTATTATTGTTTACTTTTAAACCCTAAAAATCTTTCCAATACAAAATATCACTTTCTTTAACAAAAACCAAATCTGATAGTCAAACATCAAGTTTGTTGAGTAGGCTAGGTGTGTCCACGGATTGATACTCGGTTCTTACCAACGCTATATTACCACACGACAGGTACACTGCGTTTTGTGTGTGTGGTTTAGTATTAGTAACAACCAATTAAAACTGAATTGTGCAATAAATCTTTATCAAATATATATACTATCTGCACCCAATCAGACATCCGCAGGCACATGATCGCTGCCCGACCAAGCACGTTTAGGTCGGCAGTTGACCTGGCGGGAAGGTTGTACGACGAGCGGGCGATGGCGATGACAGACGAAGGGGAAGAGAGAGCCTATGCTAAGAAGGGGAAAGGAAGGCGAGACAATGATGGTGGATTTGTGTATGAAGGTACGATGTCGAGGGACGATGATCGGAAGCGAATAGAAAGAAAAGGAGAAGTATGCAGAAAGTGTGGTAGAGACCATGAGGGGGAATGCAAGTGGGGACTGAACATCTGTTTCCAGTGTGGGAAGGAAGGCCACAGGGCGAGGGATTGCCGCACGGCTAAGTGCTACGGCTGTGGCGAGACTGGACACCTGAGCAGGGATTGCAAGAAGCAGAAGGCAGGAGGCTCCGGTGCGAGGAAAGGGAACAGAGGGTGAAGATTAGAGCTTTTGCCATGACCGAGAGGAGGCTAGAGCGGACTTCGACTTGACGTCAGGTACGTTTCTGGTAATTAAAATTTGTGCATCTATGATTTGAATGCGATGCTAGTAGTTGTCTCGTTCCTACTGCTTTATGTAGAATGTGGCATGTTAGGAGAAGGAACATCGATGAGCCCTTCGATGTAGAGGTTGGTATTAATGAATCCGCTAGGTTACCTAGATGCCCTAGAGGATTATGGGATAGAATTGAGAAAGCGTTTGTTACTGCTAGACTATTCAAGATAGACTTGGGTGGATAGGCGTACATCATAAGGTGAAGGGGTTAGTGATCCATGAGGCGTGGACGTATCGCCTATTTGGCCGATGTAAGGTGTGTGGAAATACCAATATCTCAGCCATCAGATATATCGAGACGCGAGTAAGGATTATTGGTGGCCAGGTATAAAGTGTGATATGATGGAGTAAGTGAGTAAATGCTTTACTTGTCCACAAGTGAAAGCCGAGCACCAAATGACGTACGGGAAATATTGAGGTGACTGAGGCTATGACTGAGAAGTTCGAAATGGATCAAAGCCCTGGAGGAAGTAGCCAGAGATAAACCAGAAGTCGTATGTTGATAAACGACATAGAGCAATTGAATTCCAGGTGAGAGACTGGAAAAGAGATGAGATCGAATTGCTCGCAACGGTTTAAGGAGTAACAGGTTTCGAGGACGAAACCAGTTTAAGGGGGGTGGACTTGTAACACTCGGCAATTTCCTTTGAAGCCGACGAAAGAAGAAAAAGATATAAAGTCCGAAGTCGAGGGACCGAACCCGCCAACAAGAGAAACTTCGATGCATGGGAGTATAAAAGGGGGAAGACACCCCTATTCTTCCCATTTTTTTCAGCCAAGAGAGGAGAGGAGAAGAGAAGGAGAAAAAGAGGAGAAAAGTTGGTTCGGGTGGATTCGAGCGTGGAAATCGACGTGGAGCGAGTCAAATCGAAGCTCTACTAGTCGGGATCGTTAAGGTGAGTTCTAGGACCCCTCTTTTATACGTTTTCAACTGATTTTGGGGCTGGAACACATCTGAAAACCTATGTTCGAGTTCTTGGGTGAAAACCCGTTTTTATGCATGTATGTATGTGTCTGATGCGTTTGAGGCTTGATATCTTGCTTGATTATGCTTGAATGAGGTCGTGGTATGTTTCCCTAAGGTTTAGAATGGTTGATTTGAGCTTAAAAGAGGTTTGGAAGAGGTTGGAGGCCGAAAACCCGCGGCTGCAGTCGAGTGAACTGCATTCTGCATCAGCTAGGGCTAGGCGACCGACTGGAGGGCGACTGAAGGCCATTCGGCCAATTGGAGTGCGACTGAGGTCCATGCGCACGTTTGCCATGCGACTGAGGTCCATACACATGATGGTCATGCGACTGAAGTTCATGTGCTTGGGAGTCATGCAATTTAGAGATTGTGCGACTGAGGTTCATTCGCACGAAGGATATGCGACTGAAGTCCATGCGCCTAGAGGCCATGCGACTGACGTTCATTCGCATGAAGAGTATGCAACTGAAGCCCATGCGCCTGAAGTCATGCGACTGAAGGCCATACGCATGAAAGTTATGCGACTGAGAGTCCATTCGCATAGATGTCCATTCGCCCATAGTCCATACGCATAGGGTCCATTCGCATAGATGCTCATTCGCCTAAGTGTTCAGCCGCCCTGAAGGCCATGCGACTGGAGGGTGTCCATACGGTCGAATAGGGTTTATGCGCACAGGAGTTTTGAGGGACTTTGAGAGATGATGGTCGAGATGGATTTCCTTGATGATGCTGATGATAATGATATGTATGACGTTATGTGTGATGTTAGGCATGGCGATGCGTGTGATGCATAGTATGTATGATGTGTGTGATGTGATGTATGATTGATGTTGTATGTCTATGTTTATGTTATGTTCCTTGTTATGTATGTTTATCTTTCTATGGCTTTGCATTGAACGTTAATGAATGAAATGAAAGTATTATGTAACGTAAAGTGAAAGATAAGGAAAAGAGAAACGTAATGAATGAATGCATGCATTAATGAATGAATGAATGAACGAATGAAAGGCTTGCAAGCATATGTATGAGGTGAGCGACTCTGTGTCGCAACAGACTCGAAAGAGGTCCTTGTTGCGTACTCCGGTACTGTGCCAGTCTTCGGACATGAGTCGGGGGTTTGTGAGCAGGCCCCGGCACATTATCAGTCTTCGGACATGAGTCGGAGTATTGCATATGATGAAAGTGATGGATGATGAGATCCGTGTCGCGTATCCCGGTACTGTGTCAGTCTGTGGACATGAGTCGGGGGTTTGATTATCAGGCCCCGGCACAGTATCAGTCTTCGGACATGAGACGGGGATATTGCATGAGACGAGATAATGAGGTGAGTGACTTTGTGTTACAATGGACTCGGATAGAGTTCAATCCCTGTGATTGACTCACATGGGATCTTTGTCGTGTATCCCGGTGTTGTGTCAGTCTTCGGACATGAGTCGGGGGCTTGTGAGCAGGTCCCGGCACAGCATCAGCTTTCGAGCATGAGTCGGGGATATTGCATGAGACAAGATTCGAGTAATAAAGAATAATGAGCAAAGAGATGAATGAAAGAACGAATGTATGAAATGAACATTAATGAAATATCATAATACTGTACAAAATGGATCCTTGTCATTCGACCTTAGTAATCGTGGCTGAGTGCCATGAAGAGGGTAAAGCCTGGCAGGATCTAGAAAGAAGTGAAAGATAATGATGTATGATAAATGGTGAATGTAACGAACGTAATGATGAAGATAATAAAGATATTATCTGTATGTTCGTATGATGTGTGAACGCATGTATGTAACGAATGTTTTTACAAAGAAAGTAAAGAATGGTATTAGGAAAGAAAAGTAAGTTTTATTATAAAACTAGAACTCACTCAGCAACGCTGACTTTGATGTGTTTCCAGTTGGCAGGTATGTTGCTGAGGATGGCACGGGGCAGCTACTCAGTGTATTTTGGAAGACATTTTTTATGTTTAATGCTTTTGTAATAAATGTGAAATTATATTGTTAAAGGACGATTGTACTATTGTGCAAAAGTATTTTGATGGAATGAAATTGTGTTTTTTAATGTTTCCGCTGCAATAATTTATGAAAGGAAAAATGAAACTATATGTTTTGAGTGCGATGAATGACCAACTGTAGGCGTCTCGGGAACGGGCCTTACATTTGCAGATAAAACATTACAATTGGTGAATTTCTTAGATTGACCAAGTGTAAGAAAAACATCTACAAATGAACATTTTGTTCTTTCGTAGATGTGTTTCTTACAAGTAAAAATACATCCGAAGATCTTTTGCGGATAAACAACCTGCTCTGAGGATGAAAGTGAAGATTGCTTCGGAAGAACAATATTGCTTCGGAAGAACAAGATTGCTTTGGAAGAACAAGATAGCTTCAAAAGAACAAGCCTCCTGCGGAAGAACAAACATCTACGGAAGATCATATTCCTGCGGAGTCCAAACACTTGACTTAGTAATACAAAGTTGTTGGATCAAGAGAGGCTGTTGCAACCAAAACCATATCACTTAGAAGATTTTGAGTACAACATACAAAGGACTTCCGAAGCCAAGTGTGGGACTTCCGAAGGAAGAAGGAGCTTTTCCGAAGTCTAAGTGTAAAATACACTTCCGAAGGAAAACTCCAACTTCCGAAGATAAAGAAGTTACTTCCGAAGAATCAAGACTTGAAGACAAAGTTCTGAAGTCAACTTCCGAAGTATAAAGAAGTCCTTAAAGCCTCGGAAGCATAGAAGCATCTTCCGAAGTGTAAGTGGCTTCGGAAGAACTTGTTCTTCCGAAGCCAGTTAACCTTCGGAAGACACTTCTATTATCCAGTAGACATAAGTATGGTCTGTCTGACAGTCCGCTGCAAATCTCTGAGATACTGCATGGCGTTTTCTCAAAAGCTATGTAGTTGACCATACTTTAATCTACTGTTTACCTTTTTATGTTAAGTACAGTTGCCATCTTTAGTTGGTGACAAAAGGTAAGTCATGGACATGTCATGACTACCATATCTTAGATAATACTTTATCTAAGATACCTTAACTATAGCATTGTAGTATATGCTTTAGTCGTAGGTTTCCAGCTGGTATCAAGTATAACCGGCTGTAGGATCTAGTATATATAGTTTCTCATTGTAACTCATGTTCCATGCTTGTAAGTGTCTTGTAATCTTGAGTTGAGAAGTAATATATACAAGTACCTTGAAAATATTCCTGCTTGTTCCTTTGATTACTTATTATATTATTATCAACTCTTGTTAAAGACATTGCTTCATCTTGTTTGAGTGATATTATAAGTGAGTTTGAGAGAATTACAAGTGTTAAGTGACAAAACCCGATCCTGCAATTGGTATCAGAGCTTTTTAGGCTCTTGATTGTGAGATCTTACCATCCTAATCAACCAGTTTTTCACTCCTCCTTATACCTCACTCAAAAATGGCCCTCATCAAATCTGAAGTTGAAATGGGAACGATGACCAAAGCTCCCATCATCGACCCTGAAAACTTCAGGTCTTGGAGCAGAAGAATGGAAGGCTTCATCAGATACCAGGATAGCAAGATGTGGCAGTCCATCGTTAATGGCCCGTACAAGCCAAAAGTTGCTGGTGGAAACGGTGCCATGATCGAAAAGGCTGTTGAAGACTACTCCGATGAAGACAGGAAGAAGCTTGACATAGACAGCAATGCTATGACTGTTCTCATGACTGCAATCCCAAACTCCATCATGGTGGGGTTTGAGCATTGTAAGTCAGCCAAAGAACTCTTTGATGCACTTGCTCAAATGTACTCGAGCTCTAATGATTCAAAGAAGGACTCACTGAAGCAGCAGTTTGAGAACTTCACCTATGTTGCTGGAGAAACCTTTAGCCAGCAATATTTCAGGTATATGGATCTTATCTCCTCCCTCCAATCTGTGGGAATCACTCAAGAACTTAGAGACCTTACCAGAAAGTTCATGAGTGCTCTACCCAATGAGTGGACTTTCTACTGTGTCTCCATTAAGAGAACAGAGAATTTAAACACTCTCACCATGACCGAACTTTATGGGATCCTTGATGGATACCGTTTGGAAATGGAAAGCAAGAAGGGTCACCAAGCAAGCAGACCCTTGAGCCTTCCTGCTAGCAACGCTTTAATGGTTGCTGAAGGCTCAGGTATCTCCCAGTCTCAGCAGTACCTGTCATACACCCAGCAGCCATCTTGTTCATCTGGGCCTTACATCACATTCCCTGAGACTCCAAGGTCTCATCAAGCTCAGCAAAGCTCCTTTCAGGAGGGCTGTGCATTTGTCTCAGGGAGTGGACACTCCAATGATCATCAATTCTGCTTTGATGATCTTGAGTGCTTCAGTCCAGATGACATAGAGTATGTGGACATTGTCCAGCAAATGGCTCTCCTTACCTACAGAGCGAAGAAGTTCTTTAAGAGAACTGGAAGGCAATTCCCTCAAAACCCAATCACTAGCAAGTTTGGGTTTGACAAAAGCAAGGCTAAGTGTTACAACTGTAACCAGCTTGGCCATTTTGCAAGGGAATGCAAGGCTCCCAAGTCCAACCCAGGAACCTCACAGGCCTCCACACATCCTTCTACACCAAAGCCCAATGGGAAGTCAACTGAAACTGCAGCTATGGCTCAAGAAGTTGACTAGAGCTTTATGGTTCAAGATGTGACTCCTGCTCAAGCACTCATGGCAGGAACAGATGAAAACAAGGTATATGAACATCTCTGTACCCCTGCTTGTATTGCTAAGGTTAAGTTGTACCAGGACTACAATATGGAGATTAAATCCGATATTGAGTCTTTAAATGTGCTAAAATCTGACTTTAAAAGAGCTGAATCTGACTACCAAAAGAAAATTGAGGAGTTAGAGAAAACTGTATCTCTTTTAAAATATGAACACACCAACTACAAGACTCAAATCAAGGATTTAATATCCAAATTGACTGAGGCTCAAGCCCAGCTTGTCACAGCTGAGGCTCAAGCCAGGAAGTATGCTATTGCTGAGCAAAACTTCCAAGCCATACTTGCATCATCCTCTCACTCTAAACTTTGCTATCAAAACAAAAGTGGGTTGGGAACCAATGAAATTGCTCCACCACACTCTTATGAGTCTGTAAGACAACCAAGATGTGGTACTGAAGAGCAAGAGGTTCCATCTGTTGACCCACCTTGTAAAGAGTCAATGAGTGATGCAACTGTGGAGACCATGACCATCACAGGGAAGGAACAGGTAATTGAACCCTCCCAGACCAATGATGATCAAACCCTGACCACCAAAGCCAGAAGAAGCAGGGCTAAAGCAGCCAGAAAAACTGCCAAGAAGGTGGCTGAATCCAAGTTGAAGATAGACCCAAAGCAAAAGAGTGTATTCATATCAGCAGGATTCCAGGTGGTTGGACCTTCTGATTCAGGAAAGGAGTATAGTACCAGTACTCCTATCCTACCAAAGGATCAGAAGTTAAAGGGAAAGGTTGCTGATGAGGAGAAAAAGAACAAGAAACAGCAACCCTCCAATTCCCAGAAAATTAACATTGCATGCATAATGTGTGGTCTGCAAAACCACATGGCTAAAGATTGTTACTACAATCCAGCAAGCACACATTATGCAAATAATGTTAAAAGAGAAGGAGTCAGGTAAGGTTTCACATTTGGACCATATCAAATGGTTCAAGTGATGAAAAAGGGAAAGCTTGTTTCCGAAGCAAGGCTTGTCTCGGAAGAAAACTCTTCTTCCGAGAGGAAAAAGGCTTCGGAAAGACTGCTTCGGAATAAAAGGTGGTGAAGGTCTCTTCCGAAAAGAAAGAAGCTTCGGAAGAATGCCAAGCTACAAAAGCTTCATCAAGCTCATCTTCTATGATCAACCAAGGGATGGAATGGAAGATCAAGGAAGATGCTGTAGCCCAAACCTCTTCTTCAAAGACATCCTTTGAACCCCCATGCATAAATTTTGGTTCAATCATGTCACTCTCATTGGAAGAACCCAAGACCAATAAGGCTTGGGTTTCCAATCAAAACTAATTATCTCACCTTATGTGCAGGGACATCCATATGACAAGAATAACAACATTTGGATTGTAGATAGTGGATGCTCCAGGCACATGACAGGGAACATGAAGGATTTGATCTGCCCAAGATACATACTAAATTGATGTGGCTAGTGTGATATGATCCAAGTCGGGTCATACCCAATAACAAGCAAAACAAACACCGATAAATATTTATTCGTTGATAAGATCAAACAAATAAATATAAGCACCAACATAGAAACCGGGTTTTCTAAAACATTGCTTTTGATAATGAAGAACATTATATGGATAATTGTTCATGAGAAATTACTTGTTTCTATTATTTAAGTTGGTTAAATAATATTAAACAAAAGTGTATTAATTTTATAAGATAAAAAGGGTTTTAATCTTATAAATTAAATAGAGTGCAAGGGTGATTTTTTGAAAAAAAAAATTCAAAATGAGAGGGACTCTCCAAGTCCATTTCGGCCGCCCTAGGGGCTTGCAAGGCCTTGATGAATTATCTTGGTCCTTGCAATATTTATTCAACACAACACTCTTCCAAGAACCACCTTCTCTCACACACACATAGCAAAAGTATTTTCTCTCTAATCTCTCTCTAAAATTCGGATTTTAGAGCTGAAATAGAAGCAATTTCCAGCTTCAAACAAGTGTTGTTTTGGCTGGAAAAATCGATCTTCAAGAGTGTCTTTGAGGTTGATGTTGCAAGACCTAGCAAGTGGGTGTTTGGAGGAAGCTTGGGGTATCATCTCTTGAGGATTTCTACTTTGAAGTCTTGACATTCAACATCATCTCCTAGCCTCCATTCCACGTTTCTAAAGGTAGTAAATATATGGTTGATATGTATGTTGTGATAGTGTGTTATTCCATATAATAAGATCCTTGTTTTGGGTTTTGCTTTAACATATGTATATGATACATAAACTCTTATTTGAACTGAAAATCCGCTGCGTTTTACATGTTAAATGGTTAATATGTCTTTGATAAACATCTACAAAACCCTTCAATGGCATCTAGAGCCGGATTATATGGATACATGCTTCCAACATGAAATTTTCGGGTCCTTTTTCTCTAAAAAGTGGGCTGGAAATTTCTTTACATGGAAGTCCCTTTGTTTTCAAGATGTTACTTTATATGCATGTAAAGATCTTGAAAAATATAGATCATATGATGGTTTGTTTGTTTGGACATAAACCCAAATGTTCTTGGTTTGTGTTGGCCAAAAACTTGGGTTAAAAGGGGCTGCCATATTATCGATTTTGGACTTGTTTGGATGTGTTCTAAGTGCACAAAGCCTAGCCATGACCTTGTGATTGATTATTTGTGGTTGTGTTTCATTTGGATGTAATAAAGCATATGTAATTTATTTTTTCATTTGATATGTAATAAATAGATTAGCTTGTATCTTATTTTACTAGAAAAAATGTATTAGGACCTTTTCTATGTAATAAGCTTTTGGGGCTGTTTTGTAACACATAAAGGAAGCCTAAAGATGATGATGGAATCACAACACAAAAGGCATACTTCAAGCATTTGGATGCAAGTTCAAGTGGGAGTTCATCAACTCAACAATGTGTCATGTTTTACCTTTGGATTGACCCCTTAACACACTTGTTATGGCAAGCAAGTGTGTTCAAAATTATTGGCTTTGGTTGTGCACTTATTATATTATGTTTGGTTGATTGTTTGGTTATCTTGGTTGTGTTTGTTTTGGATTGAAAATTGACAAACTAGTTTAACAACTATGGCGCATCAAGCATAAAAATGATTCTTTATAATCATTAAATGGATTAATAAAATGAGTTTATTAAGGGTTAATGATTTAATAAAAATGGGTTTTATTAAAAGGAACCTTAAAAATTGTTTTTCAAATAATACCATGCATTTGAATGCATACAAGTTGTATGGTATAAAAGGTTTTCTATAACTAAGTTTTAGAAACTTCAAGGTATAAGTTTTAGAAACTTCAAAACCCTTTTTTTTAAAACAAGTTTAACACCATCCTTTTGAACAACACTCAATTCACTTGTAACTTATTTATGGGATAAAGGTCACCTAACCATAAATGTAGAAACTTGAGAAGTTGAGGTGAAATTACTATATTTGTGGGATAAAGGTCACCTAACCACTTATATTAGTGATATCACACGTGTGTCTAACTAGGACGACTTGATTTGGAAATCATGCATTAGGATCACCGAAGCATGACGTACAAACGGTGTTGATGGGATTAACATGTCAAACTAAACATAAGATGTTTAAAACGATCCCATAAAAACTAGAAATTGTAATGGGTTACAATTGTCAAAATGTTGACTACCTTGTTAATTTAAATAAAGGGATAAAGGTCACCTAACCGATATTTAAATGTACGTTGGATTCTAGTTTTAATTATTAATTGTCTATGAGACATAAAAGGGTATTAATAATTAAAAATTGCTTAAACATCGAAATACTAAAATTGAACTTTGTATATTGTAGATGGCTAACAACAACAACGCTATCCCGACCGTCCATAACCTATCACTAAGAACGATCCTCGAAAAGGAACGTCTAAACCATGGGAACTTCATGGATTGGTATCGAAACTTGAGAATAGTTCTCAAGCAAGAAAAGAAGTCCTATGTGTTAGACGATCCATCCCGATCATCCCGATGAGAGTGACGTTGAGGCCTTTGCCGAGTGGGTCAAGTACACCGAGGACTCCGTGCAAGTCTCATGTCTCATCTAGCGAGTATGATTCCGACTTGCAAAAGGACTTGAAAACCACAATGCCTTTGACATGATCACCCAGTTGAAGGAAATGTTCCAACAACAATCAAGGGTGGAGCGCTTCGAAACGGTTCGAGCGCTCCATGCATGTCGGATGGACGAGACCCAATCGGTGTCATCCTACGTTCTTAAGATGAAGAGCCACATTGATCGCCTCGAAAGGCTTAACTGTCGTGTGTCCAACGAGTTGGCAAGGATTTGATCCTCAACTCTCTATCAAAGAAGTTTGATAGTTTTGTTATGAACTATACAATGAAGGTTGGGACAAGAGCATTGGTGAGCTTCATTCAATGCTAAAAACGGCCGAGGCGGGCATGGTAGAAAGTTCTGCCGGTCCTTACGATCAATGAAGGAGGTGTAGGAAGAGGCACCTCCCCAACCCTAAGGCCAGCGTTGCCAAAGGGGAAGGGGGCACGTCAAGGAAAGGGAAAGCAAAAATGGAACCCCCCAAACAAAAGAAAAGAAGCAAAAGGTTGCTCAAGATGACCCTTGTTTTGAGTGTGGTGAGGTAGGCCATTGGAAACGCAATTGTCCGGTCTATCTCAAGCGTTGAGGTCGAAGAGGGACGGGCAAAACCTCAGGGACAATCTTTATGATACATGTTGCGGCTAAATGTAATTTTTCTAACCACATGGGTATTAGATACCGGATGGGAAATTCCTATTTGCAATTTGTGTTGGCAGGGGTTCAAAGAAATATGTAAGCATTATTCAAAAAGGGGAAG
>CM046039.1:53640110-53753484 GCA_025215565.1 Flaveria ramosissima
TGCTCTCCGCGGCCGTATTCTAAATATGGCCCCAACCAAAAATGTGGAAAGGACACCTTTTGAGATATGGCAGGGAGGGTTCCATCCCTATCATACTTAAGGTCTGGGGTTGTGAGGCTTATGTTAAGACCCCACCCCAAACAAATTGAAGTCCGATCCACCAAGGTATCTTTATTGGATATCCTAGAGATTCTATGGGATATTATTTCTATGATCCAATAGAACAAAAGGTGTTGTTGCCAGAAAGGGGACGTTCTTAGAGCAAAGTCCTTAATGGAAGGAGCTAGCAAAAGAACAGTTAGAACAGTGGATCTGAGGAGGATCAAGAACCACAACCCGATGACGTTTGGTTGAAACTGTACTCACATGGGGATGTTGAGGATGATCCAATGGTTGATCAATACACGCAAAAACGTTCGCAGAAGAAGTGGAGAACTAGTAATCCACCTGAAAGTACGGATTTTTCATGGATGGATGCTATGTGTGTAGATTAGATGAACCAACACATACCATGATGCAGTGTCCAATTTCGATTGTGACAAATGGCTTGAGGCCATGAACGTTGAGATGCAATCCATGTATGACAATCAAGTTTGGGAAACTTGTTGTACCACCTCTTAATTCCAAGGTAGTTGGAAGTAAGTGGGTTTTCAAGAAGAAAACCGATATGCATGGAAACTTGGATACTTATAAAGCTAGATTGTAGCAAAGGGTTTCACTCAAACTCAAGGGGTGATTATATGAAACCTTCTCACCTGTTGCGATGCTAAAGTCTATAAGGATATGTTTGCCATAGCCTGGCCTTATGATTATGAGATTTGGCAAATGGATGTCAAAACCGCTTTCCTAAATGGATTCTTGAGGGAAGATGTCTATATGGTTCAGCCTGAAGGTTTTGTCGATCCAAACATCCTAATAAAGTATGCAAGGTTAAGAAATCAATCTAGGATTGAAACAAGCACGAGAAGCTGGAATCACCGTTTTGATGAGGAAGTTAAAGAAATTTGGCTTCATCAAAAACGCTGATGAGGCTTGTGTGTATAAGAAGGCTACGGGGCGCACAGTAACTTTCTAGTATTGTATGTTGATGACATACTACTATTTGGAAATGACATTCCACCTTGGAAGGTGAAAACCTGGCTTGGAAGTTGTTTTTCCATCAAGGATCTTGGTGAAGCCGCCTATATTCTAGGAATAAAGATAATAGGGATAGATCAAGGCGGTTGATTGGTTTGAATCAAAGTGCATCATTGATAAAATCTTGAAAAGGTTCAAGATGGAGAACTCTAAGAAGGTACCGTACTATTCAAAGAGGACCGATATGAGTACGACTCAATGTCCAAAGCTCAAAGGAAGAGCAAGATAAAATGAAGGGAATCCCATACGCATCTGCTATAGGATCTATCATGTATGCAATGATATGCACTCGACCGGACGTGTCATGCGCCTTAAGCATGACAAGCCGTTACCAGCAGAAATCCTGGAAACAGTCATTGGATGGCTGTTAAGAACATACTTAAGTACCTAAGGAGGACAAGAGATATGTTCCTGATCTATGGATCTGTGACGAGGAACTCGTTGTAAAAGGTTACACGGATGCGAGTTCCAAACCGATCGTGACGATTCACGGTCACAATCGGGATAACATTTTCATTCTGAATGGAGGAGCTGTCTCTTGGAAGAGCTCCAAGCAGGATGTGGTGGCTCTATCAATACAGAATCAGAATACGTCGCCGCCTCATTGGCGCTCAAGAAGCTGCATGGTTGAAGAAATTCATTGCCGATCTAGGGGGTGTCCCTTCCATTCAGGACCCCCTAGAGATCTTTTGTGATAACGAGGGTGCGATTGCTCAAATCAAGGAACCTCGTGCTCATCAAAAGACTAGGCACATGAGCGGAGATTCAACTACATACGAGTGAAGTTGAAAAGGAAAAGATATGTATTCGCAAAGTTCACACGGATCAAAACATTGCGGATCCTCTCACGAAGCTCCTTGAAAAAGCAAAGCATGAAGGTCATACTTGTGCCATGGGACTTCGATATTCTAGTGATTGGATTTGATCTGTAAATTTGTTTTGGATATATGGAACTCTTTATTATTTGAATAAAATATTTGGTTATAATGTTTCAATTAATGTTCCAAATTAGCATGTTTATATCCATGAGTAAAAGTTTACTCTAAAATGTCCGTAGTCGCTCATACTTGTGGGAACAAGTGTGAAAGTAAGATTATTATGAACTTGGATTGGTTGATATTCATAAGGATGAATATAGAGCAATGGGTTGCTACCAAGGTTCATAGATATTTGTGGGATACAAATATTGGACTAACCCGCATCTCAAATTTACTACATGGAATCTTATTGATTGATCATAAGTAAGTTTTGAGTAAAAGGCGAATATCATTTGGTATCCTCAGACCTGAGACACATATTGGGTTTTGATATTACAAGTATTACACCTTGAGCCTATTTCACTGTCCTGAAATAGTGGACAGTACATAAGGATATGTTCAGGTAAACACGAGGTGTTGTGTGAAAAACGTATGTAGTCAAGATGGAATTTGTTCCTCTTATTCGTTGAGAGTTAGATGTCTAAGGCCTGATTAAGTTAAATCAACAAGGAATGATCATTCTGTGTCCTTGGATTAACATGACATCTGTAACAAAAGGATAGATGATTGATTCACCTAAATCATTTCAAGTAGGGTACTTGAAAGGGATGATGTTATTGAATGGCTACAAGTCATGCGTATTAAGGGTAGTGAACCGTTGTTAGGCGGTATTTACTGCTTGCATCAATCTTCTATGAATCTTGGGCAAGTGGGAGATTGTTGGATTCTATGTGCCCAAGACACTTAGAATATTGATGTGGTTAGTACGTTATGATCCAAGTCGGGTTATACCCAATAACAAGCTTAGCAAACACCAATTAATGTTTAATGATGATATGATCATGCAATTAAACATTTACACCAATTTAGAAAATGGGTTTCTAAACAAATTGCATAAGAGGTGGAACAAATTATAAGGATAATTGTTGATGAATGGTTGTTATTCTTGTCATTTAAAAGGGGTTTAAATAACACTAATAATATATGAGTGTACTTTAATTAAAGTGTTTAATTAAAGAATACACATGTCACATTTATAAATCAAGTGTGAAAGGTGACTTTTTATTATGTGACATGAGACTAGTTAACTTTAATAATGTGTGATAAAGTTTAAAGGGGGAAACTCTTTCAATTTGAATTTTTTGGCCGCCCCCTTTAAGGTTATTGGACCAATTTGTGTCTTGAAAACACACACACCATTAACTAGTCATACACTCAATTCATTCACCTAATTCCAATACATGCAAAACAAAAGAAACTCTCCTCTTTCTCCCTCAAAAGTTACGGATCAAGGGCAGCAGCTTTGAAGCCTTTGGAGATCGAATTTTGTGTTCTTTTGGTGGTGTTCTTCCTAACAAGAAGGTGTCTTGCAA
Organism: Flaveria ramosissima; assembly: GCA_025215565.1. Lineage (NCBI taxonomy): Eukaryota > Viridiplantae > Streptophyta > Magnoliopsida > Asterales > Asteraceae > Flaveria > Flaveria ramosissima. Next base: position 53,643,598 of record CM046039.1, read on the forward strand.
GGAGCTTGGGGGTAAACACACTTGAGGGCTTCTTCCTTGGAGTCTTGGCCAAGATTTGAGCATCCAAACCTTCTTTCTTGGACGTTTTTGCAGCTGGAAGAAGGTAGATATCACAGCTCATTGAAGCTGTGATTTTATGTAGTTTTAGTACATTTTCATAGCTTGATCATTCACATATTATGATCCTTTTCTTTGGGTTTGTTTTTCATCTAAAATGGTCACTAAGGACATTTTTTTCAGCTTATAAAATGGGTTTATTAAGTTGTAACTCCGCTGCGTTTTTCAGAAAGTTTAAGTGGTTAAACATTGATTTTATGTTCTAGCAAACCCAACATTAATGATAATAATAATAATATTGATAATAATAATAATAGCGTTACTAATAATAGGGTTAGTGATAAAAATAATAATAATAATAATATTATTACTCATAATTATACTAATAGCGATTAATAGAAAGATTTGAATTTGATTGTTTTAATCACCATATTACAAGATTAGGGTCAGCACGCACAACAATAAGATCAAGGTTCGGTTCGAAAACAAGTAAATTACACAAGGATAATAAATGCCCGAGGAGAGTTAATGAGCTTCGAGTCAATTAATAGACTTGATAGTGACGGATGTCACATGATGTGCCAGAAGTTCAAGGCTTAAGAGACATGATCAGATTCATTTTTACAATAAGAATAGCACATGCCATCACTTGTAGACCAATCATCTATGAGAACTTCATCAGATCATTCTTGGGAACAGATGAAATGATTGAAGTAGATGGTATGATGACCATATCAGGAAGGATCACAGATGATCACACAATAGCCTTCTCTGAACCGACTATGAGACAGTGTCCGTAGTTTGGAGATGATGCCAACTCTGCCCATGAACTTGAAGAAGATGACATCATGACCTTCTTTGCCAACATTGGTTATGAAGGAGGTTTTGAGGGAAAACATATAGTTAAGGGGTTAGTTGACTTGTAGTGGAGATTCCTGATTCATTTATTCAAACACTGCCTGTCAAAGAGGAAGACCGGTTGGAATGACATCCCCATCACTACGTCATCAGCTATATGTGCCTTATGCACTAACAGACAATTCAACATGTCTGCTTATGTGTTTAATGGCATGGTCTCCAACATTCCAGAAGGAAGAAGGCACATGTTCATGATGTATCCAAGGTTGATCCAGTGCTTCATCAATGAAGCCTTTCTTGATATTGTAGCAGAAGGCCCTGTGATGGACATTCCTCACTATAATGCCAAGTCCTACAAGTATTTCGAGATGAGATATCCAAGGAACTTCTACAGTGGAACTTTCTTTCCGTTACTTCCATGGAAGTTATAACAGATAAATCTAGAAGAAGTTCATGAAAAACAAGCTAAGGAAACTATTCCTGCTAATGTGCATGAAGTTATAGAAGAACATCAGGCTGCTCATGATCAACAACCTATTGAAGAGCATGCTGAAAAAGCTAAAGGAGGACTAAGGTTAGTGTCACCATAGGTTGATATAGGTGGTGATCTTCACATTGGGCCTTCAGTTCAAGAAGCTGTATTGCATCACCATTCAGAGCATCACCTATTCATTCTCCTCCATTATCTCCTATTCACACTCATCATATATCTCCTATCCATTCTTCTCCAGCAGATGTTGTTGCATCTGTTTATGATAGGATCGGATCAATTAGGTTTGAATTATGCAGAGGAATATCACGAATTGAGATCGAATTCAAGCAAGAAAGGTAATGAATATGCAAGACAATCAATCACAATTATAGAGAGAATATTTCTGTTAAAGGAATGTTTTCATTCACGCGTAATGCTTCGGTTAAAATACAGCTAGGTCAACATCCCTTATATAGAGGAATGTGACGTCTGCTGATGTCACTTGACAGTGACATCTAACAGAATTAACAAAACAACTGAAATATGCAAACTACTGAGATGTTCTCAACAACTGATTACATCTCAATGAATGCTAAGTACAAATACATGAAACTACTGACTAATAACTACTGAAACAATAAACTACTGAAATATAAAGTTACAAGTACTGAAAAGTAAAACCATCACAACTACTGAAGTTAACAACTTCAGCTGTTGTGACAACTGCTGATCACTCTGGTCTTCAGTCTTTGTCTTCAGCACTTCATCTTCAGACTTTGTCTTCAGTTCTTTGCTTTCAGACTTTGTCTTCAGTTCTTTGCTTTCAGACTTTGTCTTCAGACCTTTGTAATCAGCTGATGTCTTCAGCTGATGTGATTATCTTCAGCAGTTGTAATGTCTGTGGGACTTAGAGGTTTTTCTGATCAGGCTCATTGGTTCTTTTGGTCCAACAAACTCCCCCTGAACCAATGCAGCCAAAACCTCTAACTTTATTGAAGATCCCACTTATTCTTTGGCAAAAGTACTCTCTTGATCAGCTTCAGAGGTAAACAAATAAGCACTGGCCAGGAAAAGGTTTCTAATCATTTGATTGGCTAAGTATGGAAGGGAACTCTGTCTTGGGGAAATTGGACACAGAGTCTTGTCCCAACCATGAAACCTATTTCCATTTATGAGTCTGAAAGACTCCCTTGCATAGGCCTCAAGGAGAACAACTTGTTCCTCCTTAGTGAGTTCTTCTGCTTCTCCCTCAAAGAAGAACTCAGGCCCATAGTACTCAGACAGGTACCTCACTGTCTTCCCATTCTTTAGCTCAACAGTTGTTATCTCTCTATATGCGAATTCATCTGGATGAGAGCCTTCAAGTAACAACTGGAGTTCACTCTTCTGAAGATCTTCAAGTCTTTTGTACAGCAACCCCTTCTTGATCATTTTGTTCTCAAGAATAGACATAGGGGTTGATTTGGATGTGTGAGCTCTCTTGAATTCTTCAATGATTTCCCAGGGTGAGACTACCATGGCCAGCATGATTGCAGCATTCAAAGTCTTTCTTACTTGGCCATGATATCTACTTGGTAAAATTTTCTTGTGAATTCTAGAACTTACCCTGGGATCTGGCCAAATCCGCACTCTCTCTTTTTGATGTTGAAAAGTATGCCTGAGAGTGTACAGCTTTGAGCTTGAATCTTCATAGCTTGAATGGATGAGGACTGAGGGAAGTCCTTGTCAACCATTCTAAGAAACTGCTCATCATGCTGCTTCTGTTGTTCTTCTTCTTCAATTTTGACCTTAACTGTCAGCCTTTGAGTTTCAGGAGTTATTGCTTGTGATTGACTCCTAGGCTTCAGTTTCTTCTTTTCAAGAACACAGATATTGGCAGATTGTCTTCTTCATCCTCTTCTTCTTCTTCTTCCATCCTCAGCAACCTTCTTTTTCTTTTTGGTGCTTCACTGGTGGACTCTTGGATGGGTTTCTTGGGTGAAGGGATTGGTTTAGATGGTTGTGAGGTTGATTGTTTTGGAGGTTGAGAGGTTGGTTGTTTTGAAGGTTTTGATATAGGCTGTTTTGATTGTGAGGTTGGCTTGGAAGATTTTTTGGTAAGGGAGATTTGAAGGGCTGCTCTATCATTTTGTTGGTGAGGGTGGCTTTGGATAACTTGGCCATATCAGTTCTCTTCCCAGCACCAGCTTCATCCAGAGCTTCAATGATTAAGCCTTTGTTGAAGCTTTCAGATGAGCATATCTTGGTAGTTATCTCCAAGATGCTATCTCTGGACCATGACTTAATCTCAATGATAGGTCTTCCCAAATGTTTAGAAAGAAATCTAATCATAGCCTCTAGTCTCTCCCTTTCTTCTTCATTGCAACTTGCCCATCGATCTTCAATTTCTTGAATCTCAAGTCTCCTGATCTCTGAGTCAAGTTTGGCAGTGTCAAATCCTTGCCTAAAGAGCTGATCAATGATCCTGTCCATGGATCTGCTATGTTGGTCATCAGCTTCTTTGATCATCTCATCTAACCTCTTCTCATCTTCAGTTTGATCACCAATACTTTTCTTTCTTTTGTAGGTGATGATCTCTTTGCCTTTATTCTTTCCTTATCTTCTTCCTCTTCAGCTCTTTTCCTTTTATCATCCTTTGCTGACTTAGACTCCCCCTTTTTGGTTGCATTGGGTTCAGGGGTTTGAATGTCAGAAAGGTGCTTGGACACAGCATCAGTCACAAGTGAGGTAATATCTGAGGAGAGCCTCTCATCAATGGTTTTATGAACAATAGATGTGATGATGGGTGTGATGAGAGGTAAGGAAGATTTGAATGCAGCAACCATTTGCTCAGAGGGGTTCTCTCCCTGAGAAATGGTGCCTGAGCCAGAGGCTGGTGGTTTGGTTGATTTGAGTGGCTCAGTGTTTAGGGAAGCTTCAACAGAAGCTGCCATCTGTGGGTTTATTGGGGCAGATGGTCTTGATTCCTGAGGCATGATGGGAAGCAGATCTTTCAATCTACAAACCTCAGCCTCAAGAATAGTATTTTGGGCTAAGACTTCAAAGAAAAAGCCCAGGTCATCATCAGTATAAACTGAATCACCTGACCTCCTGAGTGAATCAGGATGAACATGTGCTGAGTGTAAATCAGTAATCACATGTGCCCCTTTGTCTTGGAACTGGGGACTTCCTGTCTCAGGAGCATGTCCTTCATTGACAGTTGCCTCTGGTGAGGGCTTAGAGATGATACCAGCTTCATCCTGTTCATGTGCTGAACAGGGGAAGAGGTAGCCTCACCAGATGTTCTAGTCTCCACATTTACACTAGGAGACTGAACTTGATAATCCCTATGCTGTTGGATATCAACTACATTTTGATCCTCTCCCTCAGCTGTTGAGGTTTTCCCAGTAGTAACAGGTTTCTGGGGAGGGGTAGAGGAATGTAGCTGAGTCAGCACTTGTGCAATGACTGCAGTTGGGCTTGTAGGGGCGGTATCAGTGGGAGATGGGGGTGAAAAGGTTTGCACCTGGGGAGAGTGGTGCTCTTCAATGGTAATCTTCTCAAGTGAGATAGATTCCAGCAATGTGGTTTCCCCAATTTGGTTGCATCAGGATCCTGTTGAGAGGATACCTGAGCGGTTTCAGCTGGTGGAGTCATTGAAACTACAAGGGGATTAAGGCTTGTAGTCTCATCCTGCGTTTGTGCTGCAGGGGCATCATCAGGGGACTCAACTCCCTGAGTAGCCTTTTTGGTTTTTTTGGTTTGGGTTTGGAGGGGACTTTAGATTTGGAGGTGGAGGCTGTGGGTTCCCTCTGCTTGGGTTTGAGCAGTTTGGCAGCCTCTTTGAGTTGTGGGTTTGAGTTGTGCCTGGAGTATACCTCTGGTAAACCAACAGAGCAGGGACTCCAAGGCCAACAAGGCCATCAGATTTTAATTGGTTTAAAATGATTGCCATAAGAAACCTTGGATATAATATCCATCTATTTGCCACAGGTTTCAATGCCAAATCTTTAAGTTCCAAAAAGATAATATCAGAAAAATTTAGATTTTGGTGCTCAAGGATAGAATATAATACCTGTTGCCATCTGGATGACATTTGATCCCAAGAGGATGTTTTGGGAGCCAGGCAGACATTGATCATGTGAAATATGAGTCGCTCAGCATCATGGAAGTGCTTCTTCAGGATGGTAGTAGCACTTAGGTCACCTTCATAACCATGATTAGCAAAAGAAAGATCAATGGTGCCTTTTGGGTACTTGGTGGGATAGGTGGCATCATTTAGGTCTAGGGTTTGACGAATGATCTCAGGAGTGATGATCACCCGTTTCTGGTTAACAAAGACTGGAGAGTGATGGTGGCATCATTCTCATCAGTATGAACGGTAACGTTCGTCCAGAACTGGCACAGGGTATCAGGGTAGATGGTTGGATTGAGGAGAAAGGCTGTGCGGTATTGGGAATCAACCATCAAGTCGATAGCAGCATCAAACTTGTTCCAGAAAGGTGATTTGGTAAGATGAGCAACACAGTTGTGTCGAGGTTTGATTTGCATGGTCGCCATTAATGGAAGATGAACGTTTGGAAAGTGGGTTATGAAAAGGTTGAAGTTAGGGTTAGGTATATATAGGTTATGAAACGGCTGAGGGAAAACAACTGAAAGTGTTGGTGTTGGTCATCAGGTGTTAGAAAACAACTGAAGACATGGTTTTAACTTTCAGATGTTGTAAACAACTGAAGACTTGGTGTTGGTCATCAGTAGTTGTAAAACTACTGAAGACTTGGTTTTGGCTTCAGTTGTTTGGAAATGAAACAGTAGTTGTCGTCAATTCACAAAGTTCAGCTGTTTCAATGACCTTGACACTTACTCATCAGATCATCTGATTTTCAGATGTTTCATTGGTCATCAGTACTTATTTATTACAAAAGACATCAGTAGTTTGAACTACATCAGTATTTTTGAACAAATAAGATACTTCAGTACTTTTAAGTAATTAAGTCTTCAGTAGTTGTAAAACTACTGAAGATAAAATGACTTATCAGCACTTATTTTTGACAAAAGTATACTAATGCTCATCAGTATTTATGAACTAAGAGCATCAGTAGTTGTCAAATTATTCTAGTTGCAGCATACCAAGCCTGAGTACAAGATTATGAAATGTTGCACTATCCAAAGGCTTAGTAAATATATCTGCAAGCTCATCAGCACTAGGCACAAACTTTGGATCAATCAGACCTTTTTCATAGCAATCCCTAATGAAATGATGTCTGATCTCAATATGTTTGGTCCTAGAATGCTGGACAGGATTCTTAACAATACAAAGAGCTGAAGAACTATCCATTAATAATGGAGTCTTAGTCTCTGTAATGTCATAATCCAATAACTGATTTTGAAGCCAAAGTACCTGAGATGTACAGCTTGCAGCTGCAATGTACTCTGCTTCAGCTGTTGATGTAGCAACTGATGTTTGTTTCTTACTCTGCCAAGAGACCAAACAGTTGCCTAGAAATTGGCATCCACCAGAAGTTGATTTTCTGGTTAACTTACACCCTGCATAGTCACTATCAGAAAAAGCAACCAATTTACAAGAGTGCCCAGTGGAATACCATAGTCCTAGTGATTTAGTTCCCTGCAAATATCTAAAGATCCTCTTGACTGCAATCATATGGGAATCCTTAGGAGCAGCCTGAAATCTAGCACAGACACAAGTTGCAAACATAATATCTGGTCTAGAAGCTGTTAGGTACATCAAGGAACCAATCATACATCTGTAAAGAGTTTCATCAACTGCTTTACCTTTTTGATCAGCATCCAGTTGTGTGTTGCTGCACATGGGAGTAGAACAGGATTTACAGTTTTGTAAATCAAACTTGGTTAACAAATCTTTTGTGTATTTTGACTGATGAATGAAAGTTCCATCAGTCAGTTGTTTGATTTGTAAACCAGAAAGAACTGTAATTCTCCCATTGCACTCATTTCAAACTTTTGTTGCATCAATTTTGTGAATGCATCACACAACTGTGGATCAGATGATGCAAAAATAATATCATCAACATAAATTTGAACAAGGAGCTTATGCATGCCAGCTTTCTTTATGAACAAAGTTTTATCTATGGAGCCTCTAGTGAAATTATTTTGAAGAAGAAAATTAGATAATGTTTCATACCAGGCTCTGGGTGCTTGTTTCAACCCATAAAGAGCCTTATCAAGCTTATACACCCAATCAGGGTGTTTATGATCTTCAAAACCTGGTGGTTGACACACATAAACTTCTTCTTTTATTTTACCATATAAAAATGCACTTTTGACATCCATTTGAAAAACTTTAAGGTTATGAAAAGCAGCATAAGCTAAAAACAATCGAATTGCCTCCAGTCTGGCTACAGGGGCAAAGGTTTCATCATAATCAATACCTTCTTCTTGTGAAAACCCCTGTACAACCAGTCTGGCCTTGTTCTTGACAATTTGGCCTTTTTCATCAGTTTTATTCCTAAACACCCATTTAGTGCCTATTGCACACTTACCTTGGGGTAGAGGAACCAGTTCCCACACTTGCTGTTTTTGAAATTGAAGAAGCTCAAGCTGCATGGCTTCAACCCATCCATTGTCCCTTAAAGCAACATGATAATTCTTTGGCTCTTGCTGACTGATGAAGAGAGCATAGAGACAGAAATTGGACAATTGACTTCTTGTTGAAACACCAGCAGTTATGTCACCAATGATCTGGGACACAGGATGATTCTTCAATTCTTGATATGCAATAATATCTGTGCAAGTGTTTGTAGAAGATTCAGCAGCAGCAGATGTTGATGTAGACTCTTGAAACCTAGACTGAGATGGCAGTTCAAATGAAGTAGAGGATTCAGAGATTTCATCAGCATTTGTTGTGGATGGAGCTGCTGAGGCTACAGGAACATCAAGTGTAGTAGAACCAGGCAGATGATCACTACAACTTGCATTTGTATCTTCAGTTGGAGATGATGGAACTTCAGAGACCATAACAAGTGGAGGCTGATATGGAACATATTGCAGTATGTCCAAGTCAAACATCTCAACAGGGTTTTGAGGAATCTTGTCTTTTGGGGATTCATTGAACTTGACATGCAAAGTCTCTTCAACAATCTTTGTTCTGCAGTTGAACACTCTGTATGCCTTGCAAGTAGATGAATACCCAACAAAATACCCTGCATCCACCTTGGAATCAAACTTCTGAAGGATACTTTTTGTGTTAAGAATATAACAAGGACACCCCAAAAGCTCTAAAGAATGAAATCAAAGGAGCCAAATGATGTAAGAGCTCATAAGGAGTCTTCATCAACCTTTGATTCACTAATACTCTATTCTGAACATAGCAAGCTGTATTGACAGCTTCAGCCCAAAAGGTTAGTGGCAAACCAGAGTCAGCCAACATTGTCCTTGCAGCTTCAATCAGGGTCCTGTTCTTTCTCTCCACCACTCCATTTTGCTCTGGAGTTCTTTGAATACTATATTGTCTTTTGATTCCCTTAGACAAATAGAATTCATCAAGAGTGTGATTCCTAAACTCTGTCCTATTATCACTTCTCACACACTTAACTGGAAGTGAATGCTGCTTTTCCACATGTAACACAAAATAGATAATACTTTGAGCTGCCTCATCCTTGGAATGCAAGAAGAAAGTCCATACATATCTAGAGTAATCATCCACAATTACCAGACAGTACTTTTTCTTTGCCATGCTCATTACTCTCACAGGACCAAAAAGATCCATGTGCAGTAATTGCAAGCAGGCAGTGGACTTAGGTTCTTCTATAGAAGGGAATGAAGCTTTGTGTTGCTTTCCTTTTAAGCAAGCTGGGCAGGTGTCATCACACTTGAACTCTTTCAATGGCAAGCCTCTCACTAACCCATGATGAAAGAGCTGATTCATGTTCTTGAAATTCACATGACCCAGCCTTCTATGCCATAGTTCAGATTCTTGAGGAGAGGCTTTGGAGAACAAACATGGATGGCCTTTTAGATCAATTTTCTTTGATAGATCTAAAGCATATACTCTTCCAATCCTGTTGGCTTTCAGGAGAGTATACTCATCCAATATTTTGTCAATCTTGTGCAAAACTGTGGAAGACAGAATCCGACAGTTTTGACTTGTGAAAAGTGCAACATGCCCTTTATCACACATTTGACTGACACTCAAAAGGTTGTATTTGAGGTTCTCCACATGGTTGACATCATCAAATCTTATCTCCCCATTTGAGACAAAACCCTTCCAATGATGTAACCCTTGGCATCATTTCCAAATGAAACAAATCCCTTCTTCCTTTGGGAATAGTCATGAAGAAGAGAGCTGCTCCCTGTCATATGCATGGATCCTCCACTGTCCACATACCAGATGCTTCTTTGGCATGATGAAGAACCCTGCATTTAACACAAACATTAGTTAGCCTTTGAGACCCAAACCTTTTTGGTTTTGGGTCTGTTTTCATCAACAGATGTTAAACTAACAGGTTGTGCATGATTAACAGCTTTTGAAGATGTAGATGATGCTGAAAAGGATTCCTTGGATTTTTGCTTGGGTATCCTTTTCAGTGGTTTAGACACAGAAACATCTAATTGGTTAACTCTCCCCAATAGATGTTGAACCATCATCACAAGTTGTGTCTGATTTGTTGACAGAGTTTTCAACTCAGTTGACACATCAGTACTTGTGGATGATTTGTTCTTGTTATTCTCTACACCCTTCTTTTGAAAAGACACAGACTTAGTTTGAGTTTTCAATATCCCTGAGGAATATTTGTAGCTGTTGTTTGAAAAACCCCTTCTTTCTTAGTGACATTTTGAGAAAGCTTAGGTTTATCAGAATGAGATGATTGAGGTACAAACTTGGTTTGAAATTCGTTTTTCATTTTATGCATTTCCTGCTTAATGATTTTCTTTTTATTGAATTTTAAACCCTTGTTATACCAGCATTCATCAGTCAGATGATTGAACAAACCACATATTTCACATGGCTTTCTTTTCATCTTTTCTTGATCAACTGCTGAAGTTGATGAAACTACTGAAGATTTGTTCTTCAGTACTTTCTTCCTTTCAGTACTTTTGGGAAGTACTGAAGGATTTTCAACACTGAAGATTTCTTCTTCAGTGGTTTGCTATCAGTATTTTTTAGAATCCTGATAGATTCATCAGCAGTTGTCAAGGATTGCTTATTTTCTTCTGATTTAAAATGCTCTTCAGGTGTTGTGTTTTGCCCTTCAGTACTTTGAGTACCTTGTGGAACAACACCTGAATTTCTCAGCCTCTTCTTGATCAAGTGTTTCGAAGTAGTGGGATCATCAGTTATTTGATTAACTGAGATACTCACACTATCTTCATCCTCAGATTTTGAATTTTAATAGAGGATGAAACACCTGATGATGTGGTTTGGGAATGACTCTCAACCTCAGATTGTACTTCTAACTTAGGAGTAAAATCTGTGGGAGGTATGGTATGATTATACCCAATCCCAAACTTCACATTGGAAGCAGTTTGCTTACTGAGAAGCATTTCAAACCCCTTGCAGGATGTTACCCATCGTTCACAATCAACTTGGGTAGCTGCAAGTGTTTCCTTGAGATTCTTGTGATTTTCTAGAATGACCCTCTACCTTAGCCTTTTCCTCAGTAATTTGACATTTAAGCTTATAAATCTCTTCATCCTTCTCTTTTAAAACAGACTCAAATTCAGATTTTCTTTTGGAAATTGCCTTTTCTAGGTCAAGATTTTGATTAATTAAAGCTACATTTGCTTCCCTAATAGAAACAAAAGCAGCTATGCATGATTCAGAACATATCTTGGCCTTAGCCTCAGAAGATACCTATGGTACCTGTGATGATGAAGGATTGTCATCAGTAGATTCCAGGGCCATTAAAGCAAGGTTTCCAAAAGGATTGTCACCACCATGTTGACCAGCACCAGCAAATTGCTCAGAGTAACCAGAGACATCATCTAGTAGGCTGCTCCAGTCAACAACCTCAGGGGTGAAAAAGCTCTGATGAGATTGAGGTTGAGATTGCTGATTTGTTTGAGAAGGCTGAGGATCAGGTAGAGCATGTGCTTGTTGAGCCATTGGTACTGAAACTTGACCAGACTGAGGCATGTAAAAACATGGATAAGGATATGGCATGGGGCTTTGAGGGACAAAGTATGCAGGAGATGATTGATGTTGTGAATGATGATCAGAACTGGTAGGATGTTGCCCTTTGGATTGTGAATTATTACTTGGAAAAGTCACAAAGGGTGCAGATGAGTTAGATCCAGATGATCTACATTCTCTAGCAAAATGTCCAAGTCTGTGGCACTTGTGACATCTCAACTTACTCTTGTCAAAACCAACCTTGGTTTTTCCAGAGAGACCAGGAAATTTCCTACCCATTCTATTATAAAACTTTTGTGATCTGATATTAATCAATGCCATTTGGCTCAAAATATTCATCTCTTCAAGATCATCATTAGCAATTCCTTTCAAATCATCCATCATAAAACACAAATTATCAGCATTAAAACTTGAGTTTCCCTCAACTCCAACAAAAGCATGATTTCCACTGTTTGAAGAGAAATCAATATGCTCATCATATGAACTTTCAGATGAGGCATATTCAGACTCATGACCAACCAGGGCAGTATTACCTGGTACAAAGTCATCAGTGAGCTTTCCAGATGAAGATAGTTTCCTTTTCTGTTCTATCTCTCTCTCAAATGTTAAGAGTTTCCCATGAAGTTGGGTGAGAGATAGAGTATCCAGATTTGCACTGGAGCGTAGGACAATGGTGTAAGTGTCCCATCTCTCAGGCAGGGATCTGAGGAATCTTTTATTCATCTGGCTGTTTGTGTATTCATGTTGAACCATTTTAAGCTCAGAAATTAAACATGAAAACCGCTCAAACTGTTGAGTCAGTGTCTCACCCTTCCTATGAGAGAATGTCTCATATTGCTGGGCAAGGATTTCTCTGTTGTTTGCTAAGACCTCATCAGTTCCTCCGAATTGTTCCTTTAGAGCAACCCAGAGATCATAAGCAGTTTCATGATGCATGAGCCCAGAATAGATTTCATTAGGCAGTGCCATGGCCAGAATTCCATGAGCTTTAGCATCAATCTCAAACAGTTTTAAACCCTCATCAGAATATTGTTCCTTCTTTTTAGGAACCATCTCCTTGGTTTCAGGATTACTCACCATAGGCTTGTATGGTCCATGAACCACAGACTTCCAACAACCTAAACTGTTAACAGACAGGTGATGGAGCATTCGGCGTTGCCATATGTTATACTCACTCCTAACAAGCATGGGAGGCTTAGTTGAGGAGCCAGTATTGTGAGGATCATTCATTGAAGTAGTCATTTTCACTAATTCAACTGAATCCAAGGAAATTAAAATCGGTCTAGTTTGAAAAATCAACAACACACTTAGAAAACACAATTAGAATCACAATTAATGAACCGGAAGCACAGAAAATCAATCTCTATAATCAATTCTTGCAAAACTACTAATTCGATCAACCTTTGCTATCAAAAGAACAGTTTCAATGATCAATTGTTAGATCGATCAATGATTAACCTGCTCTGATACGATTTGATAGGATCGGATCAATTAGGTTTGAATTATGCAGCGGAATATCACGAATTGAGATCGAATTCAAGCAAGAAAGGTAATGAATATGCAAGACAATCAATCACAATTATAGAGAGAATATTTCTGTTAAAGGAATGGTTTCATTCACGCGTAATGCTTCGGTTAAAATACAGCTAGGTCAACATCCCTTATATAGAGGAATGTGACGTCTGCTGATGTCACTTGACAGTGACATCTAACAGAATTAACAAAACAACTGAAATATGCAAACTACTGAGATGTTCTCAACAACTAATTACATCTCAGTGAATGCTAAGTACAAATACATGAAACTACTGACTAATAACTACTGAAACAATAAACTACTGAAATATAAAGTTACAAGTACTGAAAAGTAAAACCATCACAACTACTGAAGTTAACAACTTCAGCTGTTGTGACAACTGCTGATCACTCTGGTCTTCAGTCTTTGTCTTCAGCACTACATCTTCAGACTTTGTCTTCAGTTCTTTGCTTTCAGACTTTGTCTTCAGTTCTTTGCTTTCAGATTTTTTCTTCAGACCTTTGTAATCAGCTGATGTCTTCAGCTGATGTGATTATCTTCAGCAGTTGTAATGTCTGTAGGACTTAGAGGTTTTTCTGATCAGGCTCATTGGTTCTTTTGGTCCAACAATTTACTATGGTGAATCTACTAGTTCATCAGATGGGTCTGAGTCATATTCGGATGAGGAGGATCAACATCCTGAGTTTCAAAGGCTTGAGAGACAAACACTCTCAGAGGCCGGTGCTTCAGAAAGCTATGAAGAATATGAAGTTAACCGTCCTGATGCCAAGGATGAAAGGATATCTGAGCTATTATTGAAAGTAGCCAGAATGGAGAAACTCCTTGATAGAAGGTCTATCATTATAAGAGATAGACTTGTTGAACTGGATGAGAAGGAGAAAGAACTTAAAAAGCTGAAAGCCAAATATTAGTCTAAAAAAGAAGAAAAAGATAAAGAGATTGATAGACTTAAAGCAGCTCTGGAACAGGCAAAAGAAGAAATTAGTGGAGATTTGGATGCTGCAATGAAACTTATATTATATCTGATCTACATAGACTGAGAAAGCTCTAACAAAAAGAGTTTCTGAACTGGAGATGCTGATAAAGATCAAAGAAGAGTTGGCTAAATAAAAAGATGAGAAAAATAATGATGATTCTGATAAAGAAAAAGATGATGAGGATGAGAAAGAAAAGAAATCAAAAGAAGATGAAAGTGTCTCTAATGAGAGCAGTATTGATGATAATAACTCTCCAACTTCTAAGAGACAGAGAAATATTGAGTTTGTTAAGCAAGCTGAACACAATGATGTTATGGAGGAAGAGGAAAGCATGGCTATGGTCATGTACTCTGGTCATACTTTTGAAGATAAACTTGATGAAGAGTCAGAACTAAAAGAAATGATTAAGGAATTAGACATCTACTCTTTTGGAGAGTTTATCATTGATGAATAATTCTGAGATTTTGTTAGAGATCCAAGAGCTCTAGTTGAACCCATAATGGTGATTCCCCCAAACCCTGTGCCATAAGAAGAAAACCTAAACAATAGTTCCTGCTATCTCATTGATTGATGAGGAAAACGAACATATAAGAAGATCGTGTGAAGAGATCAAAGAGAAAGAAATAGCTAAAAAGTAGGAAAAAGAACAAAAGCAACAAGAAGCTGAAGCCTCTGTACCCTCTTTATACGGCTCTTGTATGCATACATATTCCAGGAAGAAGAAGTACTTATCTGAAAAAGGCAAAGGAAAAAGGGCTATGGTAGAAGAGGAACCAACTCAAAAGAAGCAAAATGATGATCCAACAAGCCTTGCTGCTATTGCTCAGTTTCTGGATGAGCATGAGAAGGCTAAGAAAAGTTAAAGAAGAACATCAAGGTAATAGTCTTAGAAGAAGGAGAGTTAGAGGGAGGTTCTTAGCAAATCCTAATTGATGACCCTTTGTTAGGGACAGTCCTACAAACTGACTCATCTGTTGAAGAAATGGTTGAGAACGCTCAAACCGATGATCTTATGGTTAAAGTCATGTTTTTGATTAACCACGGTTATGATGTTTATGAGGTGTTCGGAATGACTTATGAGGGAATGGTAGAAGAAGTGAACAACATGAATAAACTTTTTGACCCTACTCATGTTACTGATTATTAAAGATGACAATCAGGTCACCAATCTCATTCTCTTCAACACAAACTCAACAAACTCAAGTACATGTATCTCACTCTCTTGATCCGTACAACATGACAGACATGGAAAATAAAGGATTATCTTTCTGATCAAAGATCTACAAGAAGAAAACTGGGTAATATGAAGACAAATTCTCTCAGAGCTGCAATGCTCAAGATATTCAAAGAAAATAAAGAAAGATTGAAGACTACTAAAGACGAGTTTGTAGGGAGGAAGCCCAGAACAAGAGTTCCAGCTCAAGATGTCCAACTCACTACCAAAGCCCATGATGTATTGGCACCCATGCTACACAAGAATCCTAAAATGTTTATTAAGCCCTCTCAATTGAAGCTTCATGAAGGGTGAACCATTTCAGAGATGATCAAGGGTGTGTCTGCTCCAGAAGGCAAGGTGGATGTGAAAATCATTTCTTGGAAGTATGACAATGATTGGAATATGTTTATGGTGAAGAGAATCTCAGGGCTAGCTTAGTTCTTCACAGAGTTTACTGCTCTGGTGAACTCTGTTTGATCAAGTAAGGCTGGTGCAACCAAAAGTAACACTTAGACTAATTTGGTGCAACTGATGAAGAACTTCCAAAGGCAAATGACAAACTTCCGAAGGGAAATGCTGAGCTTCGAAGCTTAAGCCTGAAGGAGCTTCTGAAGAGAAACTTCAACTTCCAAAGACAAAGTTTACCTTCTTTTGAAGTTCAACACTTGGAAAAAATCAAGACAATGACTTTCGAAGTATGAAGACCTGAAGAATGTCTCAAGCCTCGGAAGAAGTAGCCTCTTTTGAGGTATAAGTGGCTTCGGAAGAACTTGTTCTTCCAAAGCAAATTAACCTTCGGAAGAACCTACTATGAACAAGTGGACATAAGTATGGCCCTTCTAACACTCTGCTGCAAATCTCTAATGTAAGGATTCCTATAAGTCTGATGTAGCAAAAACATCCAAAGTCTCTCTACATGCATGGACTGAAGAACAGAAGTAGAAATGCTTCGGAAGTTTTACACCTTGCACTAGAAAATATTCTAAGTGTAAATTCTTCCGAAGCAAAGACCAACATCTTCCGAAGCCAAAAGTGAAGTATTCTGAAGCTTGAAAGACAAAGTCTTCCGAAGCCAAAGAGTGAAGATATATTTCTTCTGAAGAGTTTTATGTACATGCTTTAATCTGATGTACCTTACCATAAAGCTGGACCACCTTTCCGCTACAACTCTATTCAGTCACTAACTTACATGAGTTGGTGAAAAGGTCCATGCTTTTGGTAACTATACATTGAGGTCTTGAGTCTGAGCTTTCTACTTTATGTATTTTATCCTTTTTGTAATATATTAGGATGTGAGCTATGGCATGTCATAGTCACTAGTCAAAATGCAATCTGCTTTTTGACTCTACATTTGATTTTGCTGTTGTCTAGTCTTATGTATCCAGCTGGCCTTCAAAGTATGGGCGACTGTAGAATGTAGTATAAAGTATCTCAAGTACTTGTAACTTTGTATCAATGCTTTGTATCATTTGTAAAAGAACTTGAGAAGCAATATACAACATTCTTGAAAACCATATACTTGTGTTCTTAGCATCTTTCATATATAAGTTACCAGTTCCCTATTTGATCTGTTAAGTGTTCTAAAGAACTCTCCCCATTGTGTTGTTGTGTTGTAAGTGCATACCCTTCAACGGTCCCGCATTTGGTATCAGAGCATTCCAGGCTCTTGATATAAGATTTCACCATCTTAAGATCCCTCACACACATAAAATACTTAACAACTCAAATGGCATCCATTACTGAAACTGATATAGAAACTACAACTATGATAAAGTCTCCACTGATCACTCCCGAAGACTTTGATACTTGGTGTCAAAGAATGGAAGGCTTCATCAAGCCTCAAGACTCCAGGAGGTGGGACTCTGTTTTCAAGGACCTTAGATACCAAGCGCCAGTTCTGCTACTGGTGGTGGTATGATTCCAAAGGCTGTGGCTGATTATTCTGATGAAGACAAAAAAAGAATAGAGATAGATCAAAAGGCCATGACAGCCCTTCAAACTGCTCTTCTAAACTCCATCTACAGAGGATTCAAGAAGTGCAAAACTGCCAAGCAACTATGGGAAGCATTGAAGCTTATGTATGAGGGGTCCAATGAAGCAAAGGAGAACAAGAAAGATCTCTTGAACCAGCAGTTTGAAAACTTCACCTTCAAAGTAGGTGAGACCATGACTCAACAATACTTCAGGTATGTTGAGATTGTGGATACTCTAATGGATGTTGGAGTAACTCTTTAGAACAGGGACATTGTAAGGAAGTTTATGTCCTCTCTTCCTAGACAATGGACACAATATTGTGTTGTTATCAAGAGGACTGAGAACCTTAAGACTCTTAGTCTTACAGAGTTGTATGGTATTCTCAGTGGATACCAGATAGAGATAAACATGCAAAACTCATCTGGTAACTCCAACAATCAACTAAGTTCAGCCCTCGATGTGGTTGAAAAGGAAAGCATCAAACCACAACATCATCTTATATGCTACCCTAACAACTCACAAAGGGTCCTTTCATCATCTTCCCAGAGACTCCAAGAGAAAGCTACACTCAAGGAAGTCCTTTCCAAGAGACAAGTTCTTCTCATGCTTTTGTCTCTACTGATGAAACCACAGTCAACTTTCTCTTCACCCTTGAAGACCTAGACTGTATCCATCCAGATGATCCGGAGTGCATGGAGATAGTTCAGCAGATGGCTCTTGTCACTCACATAGCCAAGAAGTTCTACAAGAGGACAGGGAGGAAGTTTCCAAGCAATGCAGCCAATGGAAAGTTTGGGTTGGATAAAAGCAAAGTAAAGTGTTACAACTGTAACCAGATGGGACACTTTGCAAGGGAGTGTAAGGCACCAAGGACTAATAGTGGCCAAACACAAGCTAGACCAAACTAGACTGAGAGAGATCCCCAAAATGAGAAGCCAAAGCAGCAAGCTGTAGTTGCTGTTGAAGAAGGAGGCTTTGACTGGAGCTTTCAGGTCGAAGATGCATCTCCAAACCAAGCACTCATGGCAGACCACGATGAAGCCAAGGTATTAGAACATCTTTGTACTCCTGAATGTATTGCTAAAGTTAATAGATACAGGTCCTATAACTTAGAAAATGAGATCTGATCTTGAGTCCTTAAATATCTTAAAAGCTAATTTTAAAAGAGCTGAAAATGATTATAAACTAAAGATAAAGGAATTAAAGAAAACCATTTCAACTCTTAAACATGAGCACACAAACTACAGGACTCAGATCAAAGACCTCATAACTAAGTTAACTGAATGCGAGGCTGAGCTTGTGATCAGCAAAGCCAAGGCAGAAAAATGTGTTCTTGAAGAAGGGACCTTCAATAACATAATATCCTCATCCTTATATGCAATAGTTTGTTATCAAAATAAGCAGGGACTGGGATCTAGTGAGATAGCTCCTCCACACACAATCTTGTCTGTAAGATCTCCTAGGTGTGGAACTTGTGAAGATGAGCTTCCCCTCATAGACCCCTTGACAAAAGATGATGAAGAGGAGATGGTGAAGAATGACTCTGAGAAGAGTGAAGAATAGCATTCTGTTAGGACCTGGTACTTAAACGAAATACCTAGTGATTAGCGTGTAAACCAGATCAAATAGTGCGGAATCCTATTTGATTGGCGATCCAATCAGTGAGAACACACGAAGAATCAATCAAGAATTGAATCTAACGTTAGAAGTCGATTGGGAATCGATCTAATGTGTTCTGTGAACTTGGATAACGATTTGGGAGGCTTCTGGACGGCTAGGGTACGTCTGGAGTCGTAATGATATGAATGCTTTCGTTTTTCCACGAATTGGGTTGTATTTATAGGTTAGTATTGTTCATTCGTGCGACTGGACCATAAGTATGGTTCAGTCGTGCGATTGAACCATGCGGTTGATTCATCCGCACGACTGAGTGTTCAGTCGTGCGACTGAGCCAATCTTATGTGTCAATCATACGACTGATCCAGTCTCTTGGTTCAATCGTGCGACTGAGTCAATCGTATGAAGTTATTCATGCGTGTGGTCCATTCGCATGGGCCATTCGCATGAGAACTTCATTAAGTTAAGTTTGAATGTATTAATTAATATAACATTATGTGTAACCATTCAAACAATCACAAACCTAATTAACCAATCCAATATCGACTCATTAATGAAATATTAGACATTACAAATCACAAACAATCCATATCATTTCATTAATCATTACACATTACATCATAATCAGACAAACAAGATCTATTACATTTCATATCATGATCTAGGGACATACATGCATCAACAAACTCCCCCTTGGACCTAGATCTCTCTAATCTCTTGTTTTCTGCATAACCTCCTTGTATTTCTTGTACTTCTCCTCTTTTGTGACTCCCGCGTGAATCTCAAACGCGAAGCAGAGTCGTATAACGTTCTGAAACTGGAGGGCTTGTACAATATCTTGCGTGTCATAGAACAGTGGCCACTTGTATAGTGTATAGACATCAGCTGCTGACAAGTTTGTAAGCCTCATCGGGTCGAATACCCTGATCGTATCCATTTGGCCCTCTTTGCTTAGGACTATGACCGCTTCAGCTGTTCTCCAATCATAGTACCACCACTTAAAGTGTGGAGTGAAGTCCTGTGGCATTTCCCTGAGTGGGATTCTTGACATTGTGCGCGGAGGACTCCACTTCAACACTATCTTGGGCTTGCCAGTAATGGCATCAACCTCAGACCTTCTGATATACCTAGTAGGCTATTGGGGTCTGAAGTTAACCCATCTGGTGTGGTACTCCTTCTTTAGGGCAGCCTCGAACCAGCCTGACATCTTCCTCGGGTCAGCATACAAAAGCTTTAGTCTGGCCAGCTGGTTGAGCTTAAAACCTGGTAGAGTCTTCAGATCGTGTGGGAACCTGAAGTACTCTATGCCCTGTTCCCTCTTAACTGCATAAATATTAAGATCCTCAAAATATGCCCATGCTATGATCCTGCCTGACACCTTGTGATGTTTCTTGACTCTGTAGAGCTTGGTGTAGGCATCCTTCTTCGGTGCAGCACGTTGGGCTCTAACTTCTTCAAAACATGCAGCCCACTTAGCCTTTCGAATGTCGACATCATCATTTGAGGCTTGGGCTGTTCCTTCTGCTTTCTCTGTTTCTTGCTCCATCTTGTTCAACACCTCAAAAGTATCACTGACGAGGGATTCACCCAGATTGGGGACCACATTTCCCTCATTGTCAGCGTACTGAGGGTAATCCTCGGCGGTGACATCTTCGATCTCGACTTCATCAATATCGTTGAGCTCTTCATCACTAGTCGAATCGCATGTCGGAGCATCTTTCACTATCTCATCCGGATTTAGCTTGAAAATCTCTGCGAGTTGCTCGTTTGATAGGTCATGAATTATTTCCCCTTCTTCAGGGGTATAACTCACTGACCTCCTAACGATCCCTTGCAGATCAAGAATCATTGTTAGCTGAGTCTTGACCTGCTGAAGGGGAGCAACATCGTACTCATCTCTTTGGTAATTTGAATATGTTTGATTTAAACATTCAACACATAAATCATTAGTAATTAATCAAACAGAAATGCATTAACTTAATATAAACATTCAATACATCGTTTTCAATACAGGATTCAAATACAAAAGTAAATAAATACATAAACATCTAGTCTTTACTTTTATCCTGTATCATCGTCTCGTCACTTGGAGGAGCAGAGGTAGAAGCTGGTTGGTCTTGTCTGTTCTTTGACCTTCTCTCTTGACCTGAAGCAGATGCCGATGCAGCTGCATCCCCTCCTTCTGCTTCATCATCATCGTCCTTCTCCTCTGTCCTATCTCCTTCTGTCTCCTCATCCTCCTCTGTATCACCCTCATCATCCTCATCGTCATCTTCATCATCATCATCATCCCCATCATCTCCGTCCCCTTCCTTGATCTTCAAGGGCTCCTCCTTAGATCCTTTCAGCTTTAACATGATAGTCTTCTTTGCCTCCTCCAACTCCTCTATATTCTTGCTTGATGTGACACTATGTGCTTGGAGTTGGGCTATCTCAGTGCCCTGAGCAGCCATCTGTTGGGCCTGCTCCTCTATAACTCGAGCCTGCTCTGCTATGTGGTGAGATTGTGCAGCAGTCAGGTCAGCAAGCTGGCGGATCTGGGCCGCCTTCTCCTCATATGCAGCTAGTAAGCGCATCACCATCCTATTGAGCGCAGACAGCTGTTCCTCTACCCCGATTGGAGGTAGAGGTGATCCATAAGTGTGTGAGGGATGGGCTGAAGGTCCTGCTTGGTGTGAGGTGGTGGTGGTGGTGGCTGTAGTGAAGATGGGTCTGTGAAATGGTGGAGGTGATGTGGGAGTAAAGGATATGGTGGTGGGTGGAATCTGTACTGTGGTGGGAGGTATGGTGGTGGCTGTGGTAGTTGTGGTGGATGTGGTGGCTGTGGTGGTGGATGGTATGGATGTGGAAGTGGTAGTGGTGGTGGTAGAAGTAGTGGCTATGGTGGTAACGAAGGTCAACCGACGCTTCTTCTTCTTCTGACCATGGGGCTGAGCCATCCTCTTCCTCCTCGTCCCCGTTGAGGTGGATGCTCCCCTACAGCCCTGCTAGCTGACCTCGGTGCATAGCTCGGGTCAGTATCAGTCTCTCCGGAGTCTCTCGGGTGTTCACCAACCACCCTTAGCCCATGTTCTGTGGGAACAACTTTGCTTCCCACAGATTGCGTTAGGGGCTCCTCATCCGACTCCTCCTCCTCCTCCGCACCATGAACAAATCCTGATGGAATCCAGTTGACTCGGCTACATCTCCAGCTGGGGCGGACACTAGAGGTACTACATCAGACACAGTGCCTCTAGGTTGAATAGGCATATCGTCTCCAGCATCCCCACTGTCATCATCATCCGAGTCATGAGTGGGTAGAGCAATCTGCTCCACATCAGAATCACTATCATCGTGGCGCCACTTTCTCTTGGCTGGCACCACATAGTCCTCCCGGGCCAGATGCCCAAACAACCTCCTGACAGGGGGTTTCACTTGCTTCCCCCTGTACACCTTCATCCTCCCCAAGGTAGTATCATCAATCACCTCGAGGACTACCGCATCATCCTTCTCCTTCGGCAGGGAGGGAAGCTTCTGATCTATGATCATCTGCATAAACCTCGGGTACATACAGAAGCCCTCCATCCCTTTCCCCTCAATGTTCTCCACTAGGTAGGTGAAGATCATCTTGGAGAAGCTGAACGGGTGGTTCAGCACCAACGCAACATACGCGTTATGTATCTGATCAGATAGCTCATCAAAACCTCCCTTCCTGGAAGCTATGCACTTAAGCAGCACGTGGGCAAGATACTTAAACTAGGGACAGAGGTTACTCTTGTTGAGTACCCCAGCATTGATGTCCCAAGAGTACTTGGCTCTAAGAAAGCATCCTCTGACTGTGAGGGGGTGTAATCGAGTCGGACAATCAGCGTCATCCCCCAACTGTAAAACGATCCTTAGATCCTCCTCTGAGATAGCAATAGCCTCTCCAAAGATGGTACTCCTGATGCAGTGAGGCTCAGAGGATCTATCAACTGTAGCGCCTTCCCAGAAGGACTGCTGAACGGACCTATAAGGAGTACAAGGAGTAGATATGGCATGTGCAATCCTCGACCTCAGTAGAAATGTGATAATGCCTGAGAAATCCGCAGCGTTTCTGGATGTCAAATCCAGATGAGCACATATGTTGTGCTTCGTGCTCATAGTCCATCGACTCGCCATTTGTTACACCAACATAGTAAACGTTAGTATCATTGGCTAAGATAGTAATGAAGCACTTGGACAAAAAAAATCTTTCTGTCATGCGATTGAGGTTGTGCGACTGAGATCAGTCGTGCGACTGAACAGTGCGACTGGGATTTAGTCGTGCGAATGATCCCATGTGTACGACTGAGTGTGCGACTGGACTGATGCGTATGTAACCTCATGCTGTTACACCAGTCGTGCGACTGAAATCATACGCATGGTTCAGTCGTGCGATTAAGCAGTTCGCACCCTTCAGTCGTGCGTCTGAAGTTCATCAACCTGTCCATTCGCATGATGTACTGACTGTTCAATTCAAATTCACTTTTTCACCACTTTTGAGTTTCAGACATCGTTATCTGGTTCATTTGACTCGCAATACATTCTTATAACACCTAATGTCTTTAATTTCATCTGTTTGAGTCATTTAGTTAGGTTATTTAGTCACTTAAGTCTCGGTTCTTTTGTGAGTCCGAATGTACTGATTTTGCATCAAATTGAAAGTTATGGGAGTGCTTCGTCACCGCAAATTACCTGTAGAGTCGATGTATATGGTCAGTAATCAAGAAACGGGGGGTTTTAGAGATTAAATGAAATTTGGGCAGAGTGGCGTTAAGTCGTGCGATTTACGTTAATTTGAGGGTGGTGAGTCTCTGCGACCGATTTGTTGAGGTTTGTATGATCATTTACATCTTGTTTAACCATTTAAACATACAAAACGCAGCGGAATATTCAACTTTAAACTTGTTAAAGTTTCTGAAAATAACCATTATCATGTGTAAATAAACAAACCCATAACAAGAGGATCTTTATTATGTGAAAAGCAAGCATACAATATGAACAAGAACACCCAAAACGAGATATAATCATACCATAACAAACCTTTCTGGATGCTGTGAAAATCGACCAAAAGGGGGCTGAAATGAGTCAAAAGAAAGGCCAAGACTTCAAGGGAAGAAGTCCTCAAGTGTCCATACCCACAAGCCTCCAAGAAAACACCATCTTTGCTAGGATTTGAACACCAAAATCGGTCAAAGAAGCTGCTGAAAACTTGTTCCAGCCGTGAAACAACCAACAAGGGTGCTGGACCTTTTTCAGCTTTGAACTCTTTCTTCCATAAGAAGAGTTGATGTTCTTGTGACCATTTTTGCATGTTTGAGAGAGAGATATCTGAAAAGAGAGAGTGTGTGTACTAGGAGAGGCAAGAACACAAGAGGAACATGAGAAAACCAAAAGAGAGGGCAGCCAACAAGGGGGCGGCCGAACCCTTGTTTTCTATTAGGGTTTCCCCCAAAAAACCTTAATCCATTTTAAAAAAAAAGTCTTTTGTAAGTTTTTGCAATTACCCCCTTTAATTATATAACTTATACACACACTCCTTTTATTTGATGTTATTTAACCAAATTAAACAACATTACAAATAATATCCATGAACAAAATATCCATATAAGTTGTTCAATCTCATATGCAACTTATTTAGAAAACCCATTTTCTAAATTGGTGTATTTATTTAATTGCATGATCATATCATCAATTAAATATTAATTGGTGTTTGCTAAGCTTGTTATTGGGTATGACCCGACTTGGATCATAACGTACTAACCACATCAATATTCTATGTGTCTTGGGCATAAAGAATCCAACAATCTCCCACTTGCACAAGATACATAGAAGATTGATGCAAGCAGTAAATACCGCCTAACAACGGTTTACTACCCTTAATACGCATGACTATAAGCCATTCAATAACATCATCCCCTTCAAGTTCAAACTTGAAATGATTTAGGTGAATCAATCATTTATCCTTTTGTTACAGATGTCATGTTAAATCCAAGGACACAGAATGATCATTCCTTGTTGATTTAACTTAATCAGGCCTTAGACATCATACTCTCAACGAATAAGAGGAACAAATCCCATCTTGACTGCATACGTTTCTCACAATCACCTTGTGTCACACCTGAACATAGCCTTATGTACTGTCCATTATTTCAGAATAGTGAAGAACTAACTCAAGGTACAACATTTGGTGAATATCAAAACCCAATATGCATCTCAGGTCTGAGGATACTAAATGATATTCGCCTTTACTCAAAATTACTTATGATCAATCAAAGAGATTCTATGTAGTAAAATTTTGAGACGCGGGTCAGTCCAATATTTGCATCCCACAAATATCTATGAACCTTGGTAGCAACCAATTGCTCTATATTCATACCTTATGAATATCTACCAATCCATGTTCATAATAGTCTTACATTCATATTTGTTCCCACAAATATGACCGACTACGGACATTTAGAATAATAAACATATTCATGGATATAAACATGCTAAAAGGGAACATAACTCAAATATATAAAAGAGTTAAATATTACAAATGTTTCATGTTTTATATGCTAAACAGATCAATTCATATCACCAGTAAATCGAAGTCCTAAGGCACAAGTATGACCCTCATACTTTGCCCTTATCAAGGAGCTTCGTTAGTGGATCAGCAATGTTTTGATCTTTATGAACTTTACGAATACATATCTTTACCCTTTTCAACTCCATCCCTTATGATGTTAAATCTCCGCTCAAGGTGCTTAGTCTTTTGATGAGTATGGGGTTCTTTGATTTGAGTAATCCTACCCACATAATTACCAAAGATTTCTAGGGGGTCTTGAATGGTAGAGATCATCCCTAGATAAGCAATGGACAAATTTATCCATGCAGCTTCCCAAGCTGCCAATGAAGCGGCTATGTATTCGGATTTTAGTAGTGAACAATGCTACCGTGTCTTGCTTTGAACCTTTCAAGGACACTTCTCCTCCATTCATAATGGAGGTATACCCCAATTATGATCAAAATCATCTCGATCAGTTTTTGGAAGCCTGCATCCGTGTAACCCTTTACAACGACTTCCTTTTCAACAGATCCGCATATTAGAAACATATCCTTAGTCCTACTAAGGTATTTCAATATACTTCTAAGAGCCATCCGATGGTTATTTCTATTGGTATCTACTTTGTCATACTTAATAAGCATGACTCGTCCGGTCTAGTGCATATCATCACACAAATGATGGATCCTATAGCAAATGTGTATGGGATATCCTTCATTTGATTTTGCTCATCCTATGAGCTTGGACATTGAGACGTAGTCAACACTGTCCCTCCTTGAATAGGTACCATACCCTTCTAAGAGTTTTTCATCTTGAACTTTTTCAAGATTTTATTAATATATATGCACTTTGATTTAACCCTATCAACCACCTCAATCTATCCTTATAGATCCTTATTCCAAAATATGGGTGGCTTAAACGAGATCTTATATGAAAAATATCTTTCAAGCTAGGTTTTAACACCTTCCAAGGTTGGAATATTATTTCCAAATAGTAGTGTGTCATCAACATACAACACTAAGAATACAATTATGCTCCCACTAGCCTTCATATTTATATATACACAACCTTCTCGATGCTTGTTTCAATCCATAGATTGATCACTTTAACTTATATGCATTATTAGGATGTCATGGATCGACAAAACCATCATGCTGAACTATATGGACAGTCTCTACGAGATGTTCATTAAGAAAAGCAGTTTTGACATCCATTTGCGAAAACTCATATTCAGAATATGCAGTTATGGCACATATTATCCTAATCGACTTTAGCATTGCCACGGGCGTAAGAGTTTCATCATAATCAACCAATTGAGTTTGATGGAAACCTTATGCTATAAGTCTTGACTTATAAGTATTCAAGTCTCCATGCATATCTGTTTTCGTCTTGAAAACCCACTTGTATCCAACCGGTTTGGAGTTAAGTGGAGGGTCAACCAATTCCCAAACTTGGTTGTTATACATGGATTGCATCCTTACGTTCATAGCTTCTAGCAATTTGTCCCAATCCAAATTGGACATAGCATCTTGGTATATGGTTAGCCTACAGGGGTCAACCACATAGCATCCATTCTTGGAATGTTCATATCACTTAGATGGAATACTAACTCTACCAGATTTGTGAACGTTTTGTGTATATTTATCAACCTCTTGATTATCATCAACAACCTCTTGTTGTTAGCTAGTGTCAACCAAAAGTGTACCGGCTTGTGGATTTTGATCCTTATCAAGTTCCACAGTTCTATACGTCATTCCTTCCATAAAGAACTCGGTTTCCAAGAACTTAGCCTTTCGAGCAATAAATACTTTTGCTCTGTTGAGTCGAAGAAACAGTATCCTATACAGTCTCTAGGATATTCAACTAATCCACACTTTCTTGGTCCGGGTCATATTCAAAATATGAGACTTAAAGAGCAATGCGAAAACCCAAAATGATAAAGATGGTAAGCTCATAGCCATAATAAATTGAACCATATCCAAATAGGGTTCAGTTTCTTCTTTATCAGAATGAAGAACACAGATAGTTATGTAGAGTTGATATTCTACTTCATTATTGAAGATTTTGAACATTTCAAAAGCTTCATACTTGTGCGTCATCAAGTGCACACAATAATAGCGACTGTAATCGTCGGTAAAATAATGAAGTATCTTTCACCAATCTTTGTCATTGTCTTAAAAGGACTACATACATCCAAATGTATCATTCCTAGTAAGTCTTTTGGTTCACACTTATCAAATGAAACATTTTCATTTGTTTCCAAAAGACCATTCTTTTGAAGTGTTTGAATCCAATTCTTGTTTATGTGACTAATACGATAATGTCAAAGATAATAATAACTTAAACCCATTTTAAGTTTCTTTGTGCTTAATGTGTATTATAAGTTATTGTAGGACGAATTATCATGAACCAATTCATGAATATCATTAAAAGGTATGTCCTTAAAATGAAATACATCATCCATAAAACTTAATACCATTATTTACAAACTTTAAATCATGATCACATTGTTTTAATAGGAAACCTTAAATATGTTTCTAGTCAAACTAGATGCATACAAAAGGGTTTGAGAACAACTTCCAAACAATTTGAAAGTCTCAAAATAGAGTTTCCTTCCTTGAAGCGCATATTTCTTTTGAACCCCTTTGCAACAATTGCAAGAATGAGTCTCACATCCGGTATCCAATACCCACGTGTTTGAAGAAATGACATTTAATACAATGTGTGAATCATGGAAATTGTATTTGAGGTTTGCCCAACATCCCTCTTGTCTTTCAACTCCTTGAGATAGGAGGAACAATTCCTTTTCATTGTCCTATCTCTCCATACTCAAAGCATGGAACGTTCTTCGTTACCTTAGGCTTCATAGGCTTAGGCTTTTCGAGGTTTCGCATTAACCTTTGCTTTGATGTATTCCTTTCCTTTGGCAATAATTGCCTTAGGATCGGGATTGGCCATTTATTATAGCCTCCCTCATTGATCGAGAGAATAGGTAGAACCTCTCTACCCATCCCTGCCTCGGTTGCTTTGAGCATTGCGTGAAGTTCACCAATGCTCTTGTCCCACCCATTCATATTACAGTTTATTATGAATGTCACAAACCTTTAGTTAGGCAATCAAGGATCAAATCCTTGGCCAACTACTTTGAGACAGGACAGTTAAGCATCTTGAGGCTATCAATGTGGCTTTTCATCTTAAGAATATATAAGATGATATCGATTGGGTTTCTTCCATGTGACATGTATAAAATGCTCGAACCGTTTCGTAGCAATCTACTAAAGTTTGTTGAAGGAACATTTCCTTCAAACTAGATTATCATGTCATATGCCCCATGATGCTCCAAACCCTTTTGGAGTTCGGGAATCATATTCCCAACATGAGGTAGGATACTTGCATAGAATCTTCAGTGTGCCTAAGCCAATCGTCAAAAGGCCTTAACATCAACAGCGTTGGTTGGTGAGGTATGGGATCGTCAAGGACATAGGCCTTTACTCATTTTGAGAACGATTCTCAAATTTCAAAATTGAGTCCATAAGTTTATTATGGTTAAGACGATCCCCTTTTAAGATGGTTCTCGGTGATAGGGTAGGGACGGTCGGGGTAGTAACATCGTGGTTTGCGGCCATTACTACAAAATTACAAAGTTCATTTTAGTATTTCTGAAAAAATTGCATTTTAACTATTAATACCCTTTACATGTCTCATAGACAATTAATAATTAAAATCTAGAATCCAACGTTACATTTAAATGATGGTTAGGTGACCTTTATCCCATTATTTAAATTAACAAGGTAGTCAACAGTTGACAATTGCAACCTATTGCAACTTCTAGTCTTATGGGATCGGTTAAACATCATATGTTTAGTCGGCATGTTTAATCCCATCAACACCATTGTACGCCATGCTTCGGTGACCCTAATCACATGGTTTCCAATTCAAGTCGTCCTACTTACACACACGTGTGAGTTTTCACATACAAGCAGTTAGGTGACCTTTATCCCACAAGTACGTTAGACTCACCTCAAAGATACAAGTTCCCTACAAGTGGTTAGGTGACCTTTATCCCACAAATAGTTCCCAAGAAATTCGAGTGTCGTGTAAAAGGATGGTGTTAGACTTGTTACCAAAGGGATTTAAGTTTCCATTAATTCTAGTTATGAAAACTCTATGTACCTTGTATTCGCATGCTTTCAAATACATGGTACCCTATGGTTCTCTTTTAATAAAACTTCTTTTATTAAATCATTAATCCTTTTAATAACATTTTATTAACCACTTAATGATTAGAAACCATAAAATTTTAGCTTGTTAAGTTTGCTAATGAGTTGGTTTTGCATATCCAAATATCAAACAACAATCATACAACAAACAACCAAACAAGCATAATCATACAAACATATGTGCATAACCATAGCCACTAAGTTGACTACACTTGTTTGCCATCACAAGTGTTGTCATAAGGTCTTTCCTAAGGGTTCAACATAACACAAATGATGAGATCTCCAAAGACCCCCACTTGAACTTGCATCCAAATGCTTCAAGTCAATCCTTTGTGTCTTCCTTTTGTGCTTCCATCCCGAGCATCTTCTTTTACAAAATATATATCCTAATACATATTTTCTAGTAAAAGAAAAATACTCCTAATCTATTTATTACATTGCCAAATGAATAAACAAATTACAACCCAAATAGAAACACAAAAGAAATTATTACAACCCATAAAGAATGAATACAACCAACATGACAAGATTACAATCAACCAAATCCAAAACATACATGGTCAAGGCTATGTTATGCACTAATATATGTATCCATATACATCATTTAACAAACAAAATAAACCCCATCAAACCCCAAATTTTCAGCCAACATAAACTGAAAATCAGGGTTTGTTTGTCCAAACAAACAACAACCATAACATATCAACCAATTGACATTTCTATCTTTCAAAGTTTAATCATAAGCATGAAGATGTAACTTTGAAAGACATGGGGTTTATTAAATCAACCAAAATCAGCCTCTAAAGACTTGATAAACATCCTTTAAAACTGATTTTACAAGGATAATGATGCTAGTTTCCACATAACCGGCTCTAGATGCCATTGTTGGGGTTTGTATGATCATTTACATCTTGTTTAACCATTTAAACATACAAAACGCAGCGGAATATTCAACTTTAAACTTGTTAAAGTTTCTGAAAATAACCATTATCATGTGTAAATAAACAAACCCATAACAAGAGGATCTTTATTATGTGAAAAGCAAGCATACAATATGAACAAGAACACCCAAAACGAGATATAATCATACCATAACAAACCTTTCTGGATGCTGTGAAAATCGACCAAAAGGGGGCTGAAATGAGTCAAAAGAAAGGCCAAGACTTCAAGGGAAGAAGTCCTCAAGTGTCCATACCCACAAGCCTCCAAGAAAACACCATCTTTGCTAGGATTTGAACACCAAAATCGGTCAAAGAAGCTGCTGAAAACTTGTTCCAGCCGTGAACAACCAACAAGGGTGCTGGACCTTTTTCAGCTTTGAACTCTTTCTTCCATAAGAAGAGTTGATGTTCTTGTGACCATTTTTGCATGTTTGAGAGAGAGATATCTGAAAAGAGAGAGTGTGTGTACTAGGAGAGGCAAGAACACAAGAGGAACATGAGAAAACCAAAAGAGAGGGCAGCCAACAGGGGGCGGCCGAACCCTTGTTTTCTATTAGGGTTTCCCCCCAAAAACCTTAATCCATTTTAAAAAAAAAGTCTTTTGTAAGTTTTTGCAATTACCCCCTTTAATTATATAACTTATACACACACTCCTTTTATTTGATGTTATTTAACCAAATTAAACAACATTACAAATAATATCCATGAACAAAATATCCATATAAGTTGTTCAATCTCATATGCAACTTATTTAGAAAACCCATTTTCTAAATTGGTGTATTTATTTAATTGCATGATCATATCATCAATTAAATATTAATTGGTGTTTGCTAAGCTTGTTATTGGGTATGACCCGACTTGGATCATAACGTACTAACCACATCAATATTCTATGTGTCTTGGGCATAAAGAATCCAACACGATTCCCCCTCTATTTATACTAACCCTAGATTCAATCGTGCGACTGAGCTCATACGCACCTTTTAGTCGTGCGAGTGGGATTCAGTCGTGCGATTGGTTCAGTAGCCCTTCTTCAGTCGTCCGACTGGATCTCAGTCGTGCGACTGATTCACTCGTTCGCCCTTAAGCATCCGACTGGGCCAAACGTATGGGCCATTCGGTTGGATGGTCCATACTCATGGTCCATTTGTACAAATGGCTTCCATTCGTATGATTAGTCCATACGTATGGTCCATTCGTGCGAATGGGTCATACTTATTAAATTTTCTGCCAATTTGTAGATTTAACTTTTAAACCCCTTTTAATTGTTGAAATTAACGTTATGAGCTTTTGATCATCTCAGACATGATCATTTTAACTTGAAAACCTTTTGATCACCTCAGACGTGATCCTTTTAGACAATTTAGTCACCTCAGACGTGACCCTTTTAAACAATTTAGTCACCTTAGACGTGACTCTTTTAAACACTTTGTCACCTCAGACGTGACTGTTTTAAACACTTTGTCACCTCAGACGTGACTGTTTTAAACTTTTAAGACACATGTGGTCATCTCAGACATGACCCTTTTAGTGAGTTGATTCCTTACTGATTTTCCTGATGTAGTCCGACACACCAACAAACTAAAACGACTAACTAACTTAGAAAATTAAACTAAAGAATAAAAATAAGAATTGTTGTTGGCTTTTTGTGAGAGATAAATCCTAAGACAGAAATCTACTGGATTTGGTTCCGGAATAGACAGCTTCAACTTAGATTGACCACACCTGGACCAATTCAATTTTGGAATCATACAGGGAAGTCAAATCATTTGGGACTTGTTATCAAAATCTTTTGATGCTCAATCCTTGGTGTTCATCCAGAGTAGTTAGCAACTTTAGGAAATCATACTGGAACTCTTAGATTTCCACATTGATTTGAACTTTCAAGAATTGCAGCCACAATGATTGTCAATATGTTTGTCCACCTAAATCCATACACAGACTTTTGACACAAACTGGTGATTGTTTTAGGTTTAATTATTTCTACTAACATTTGTGGATCCCACACTTATGTGGTAATCAACATTCCTCAGGAGCTTTTGAGCGGTCTACGAGTATTGAGTACAAGAAGAGACTATTCTTAGAGCTTTCAAAGAGAAGCCAGTCCTCAGGTCAGTGCCATCGCACAGCAGAGAGGCGGCAAACAACAATGAATTCTAGAATATCTAGGTTATGCTTATCCTCAGGTCAGTGCCATCGCACAGCAGAGAGGCACACAACCTATCTCCTTGTTAGAGCAACTTACTTTTATTTTGCACAAAATGCACCAACAACATAAGTCATTAGCTTTATAGCATTTGTCTTTCATTTTTTCTTGCTTTGCTCTATTTATGGTCATCCGCACACATTTGTGGCGTTTACATGCTCATTACCCCTTATTGGAATATTGTTGATTGTGTTAACCAGTGATAAGATGGAAGCCCACAGTCAGTTGAACAACTTAGTTTGATCTTGAGATCACCAGTCAGGTCTAATCATCTATTCTATTGAATCTATTGACATATCATTTGTGGTCTAGCAACCTTTAGGTTTACTTTCTTTGTGTTACCTTAGGAGTTACCAGTTTTTCTATCATCTTCCCTTTTATATTGCTTAGACTACACAGAATTAACTTTGAATTTTTGCATCTTTTCTAAATTTAAAAGTCCCTCTTGATTTGTTCCTATGTACTATCATTTTCCAAAGGGTTTGGATCGGTATCACAGATACGATCTACCTTATATCAGCTATCCACTCCTTCTCCCTCGTTTTTTTTTAATGTTACTTGCTGACATATTCTCCCCCTAAAATACTAAAATCATAACTGGTTTAATTATTTTAGGATTTTAATAAATAGCAAAATAACATGAGTTTAAATTAAATAAACAAATAAAATAAAATAAAATAAAAAAACTTTAACTAAACTACATCGGACTACACATTATCATCATCAGGAATTACCTCACTTTTCTTTTTAACACCGTTGACCTCTAGCAAATATTGAAAACGTGGTTTATCAAAGGCTTTAGTATAGAGGTCAGCGCGTTGAAAATCAGTATTAATTTTTACCACATCAATTAAGTTCTTTTCAAAACAATCTCTTATGAAATGGTATTTAATACCGATATGTTTGGTCTTAGGATGTTAGACCGGATGTTTAGTTACTGCAATTGCAGCAGAGTTATCAACAAAAATAGGAGTAGAAGAGAACTTTAAACCGTAATCCCGCATTTGCTGTTGAATCCAGATGATTTGTGAACAACAACTTGCAGCAGCAACATATTCGGCTTCACAGGTTGACAATGCAACCGATGTCTGCTTCTTACACTGCCAGGTAACTAATCTTCTCCCAAAGAATTGACACCCTGCTGATGTAGACTTGTAGTTCATCTTGCAGCCCCCGTATCCGAGTCACTATACGCCGTGAGCTCAAAGTCATCATCATGAGGATACCACAACCCAAGTGTCGGTGTACCCTTCAGATAACGAAAAATCCTTTTGACCCCGATCAGATGGTTGACCTTAGGCTTAGCCTGATATCTAGAACATAAACATGTAGCATACATGATATCAGGTCTTGAGGCAGTGAGATACATCAGGGATCCAATCATTCCTCGGTACATCGTGGCATCTACAAGATCTCCATTTTCATCAGGTGCTATGTCATGATTCGTAGCAAGTGGAGTCCCAGCAGCAGAAGCATTCTCCATGTCAAAACGACTGAGAATGTCTCCTACATACTTGGTCTGATGTAGAAAGATCCCATTGGTGTCTGATCCACCTGTAACCCGAGAAAGAACTTCATCTCCCCCATAGCACTCATCTCAAACTCTTTCTTCATAACTGCTTCAAACTCTATGCATAACTCTTCGTTCTTTGAACCGAAGATTATGTCATCAACATAGATCTGTACGAGCAGTAGGTCACCATCGTTTTCTTTAATGAACATCGTGCAGTCAATGACTCCCCTGCGAAAGCCGTGTTTCACAAGATGAGTCGAGAGTTTCTCATACCAAGCTCTTGGAGCTTGACGAAGCCCGTATAAAGCCTTGTCGAGCTTGTAAACTCTATCCCGATGATAAGGATATTCAAATCCCTCGGGTTGACTGACATAGACTGTTTCTCTGATTTCCCCATGAAGGAATGCACTCTTCACATCTAATTGGTAGACTTTAATCTTCATGTACGATGCATAGGCAAGGAAGATACGAATGGCTTCCATCCTTGCCACGGGTGCAAACACCTCATTGTAGTCAATTCCCTCGACTTGGCAAAATCCCTGAACCACCAATCGAGCTTTGTTCCTGATAATGACCCCTTGGTCATCTTTCTTGCATTTCAGGACCCATTTGGTGCCAATGACTTTAGCACCTTTAGGTCTATCAACCAGAGTCCACACTCCTAACTTCTTGAACTGAAGAAGTTCTTCTTGCATGGCACTCACCCACGCCTCATCATTTAGTGCACCACTGACATATTTTGGCTCAAACTGCGAGACAAAACATCGATAAGCACCATCATGAATGTAACCCTTCTCCATAACCGAGGCGTAATCAGCTGAGTAAAGCTGATTTCGGGTTTGTACTCCTGATCTGACATCCCCAATGACATTGTTCAGGGGATGATAGACGTTTACTCGTGATCCTGGAGTAGTAGGAACAGCTACCTTAGAGCCAAGATTATGAACATTTGGTTCTGCATCTGAGGTAGTTAGAGTTTGAGGTTCCGAAGTCGAAGGTGCATCACTGGTAGATGCTTGTGGACTGTCAGGAACTGGAACCTGTTCCTCCTGACTGTTCTGGTCATCTTTTTCAGCTTCATCTTCAGAGGAGGAGTCACTTTCATCGACTACTCCCCCTGACTGAGTAGATGATTCTCCCTGTGAGCTAGATGGTGTATTCAATATATCATACATCATTTTAGTAGCTAACTCGTCATCCGAGGGAGAGAGAGGGATGTTGAAGGACTTGTAGAATCCATCATAGTCGAAGAAGTAGGCGGGTCCTTTGCCAGTAGGTGGTGTGGTATATCTCTGAACGTCAACATTACACCACACTTCTACTAGACCCGTTGAGTTGTTGTAAACTCGCTTATTCGGTATGTTGTATCCTAGAAAGATTCCTTCATCCGCCTTCTCGCTGAATTTACCTTCCTGTGTCTTCTTCAGAAGTGTGCACGGCGCGCCAAATGGTTCAAGATACTCCAAATTCGGTTTGCGTCTTTGTAGTAGCTCGTAACATGTCTTTCCGTGGCGCTTGACTATCAGGACTCGATTCAGTGTATAACATGCATTCGCCACTGCCTCATTCCAGAATTGGATAGGCAGTTTCGAGTCAGCCAGCATAGTCCGTGCTGTCTCTATCAAGCTTCTGTTCTTTCTCTCAGCAATGCCATTCATCTGAGGCGTGTAGGCAGAAGTGAATTGATGCACAATTCCCTTTTCCTTGCAGTAAGCCTCCATCCACTGGTTCTTGTATTCCGTCCCGTTGTCTGAGCGTACTTGTCTAACTTTCTGCTTGTAGAGAGATTCTAGTGTGGTTACTAACTCCTTGAATGATTCAAATGTTTCTGATTTGGATTTCAGAAACATTACCCAAGTGAACCTTGAGTAGTCATCAGTGACCACAAAACAGTACAAGTCGCCTGCAATGCTCTTTGTACTGACTGGACCAAACAGATCCATGTGAAGAAGTTCAAGAGGAAGTTCTATTGAATGTACTTTTTTTTCCTTATGAGACTTCTTCGTCTGGTTGCCTTTCTTGCAAGCTACACAAAAGTCAGGAAGCTGGAAGTTCTTGACATTAACTCCTCTCACCAGATCCTTCTGAATCAAGTGATTCATCTTCCTTTGACTAATGTGTCCCATTCTCCTATGCCAGGAGATGGAATCCTTCTCAGTAGCTTTAGATAGAAAGCACTGAACCTCATGATCCGTTGTAGCAGCTGTTGACAGATCCAAAACATAAAGATCTTTATATCTTGAAGCAGTCATCAGAACTTAGTCCTCTGGGATCACGTAGTCTCTCTTTAGCACGTAACACTTCTTGTTGTCGGAGATTACTTTAAATCCCTTATCACAGATTTGGGAAACAGAAAGTAAGTTATTTTGAAGTTGTTGAACGTAGTTCACCTTATCAAACTTAACTTTCTGATTCCCCACTTCTCCCTGAGCTGTCATATAGCCTCCCTTGTTTCCAGCAAACGAAACATGCCCTCCTTTTATTTGCTTGATGTTTGATAAAAGGGCCCTATTTCCTGTCATGTGCCTGGATGCTCCGCTGTCTACAATCCACGTGTTAGTTTCTGCACTGTATCGAACACCCTGAGTTGGTTCAGAAAAGTTAGCCATCAACGCAACATCAGATGTCTCTGGTTCTGGTGATTCTGTCTTTTCTGTCTCTGATGTAGTTCTCCTCTTTAGGCTTGTAACTTACCTCGGTTGCAGTTGCTTCTTTACTATGTGACATTGCTATCTCAATTGCTAGATCTCCTTCACTCGCGGAATCATCGTCAATATCTTCTACACTCGTAATGTTTGATTCCCTTGGAGAGACAAACCTAAAGCTCCAATCCTGTCCTTCATCATTATGAGCAGTCAAGGCTTTTGGATCCTTGCTTGATGAAGTAGAACTGGTAACTTGCTTTTCTTGGAGAGTGAAGGACGAGAACGGGTTCCCGTTACCCGTCTTCTTTGGCTTGACACATTCTCTCTTGAAGTGCCCCTTCTCTCCACAGTTGAAGCAGGATCGAGAGGTACATTTGGGGACTTGCGCCTCAAATTATAGCGATGGTTACAGCAGTTGCTCCTCCTACTATTCAGAGCGCAATTCTGAAGGCTGGCGCTTTGACTGATGAGATGATGAGAACAAGGGTTTTGGGTAGAGGAGCAGAGAAGAGAAAAGATGTTGGGGAATCAAGCCGGTCGAGTGTCGGGAAGTTTGATAAGAGGGTCAAGACGACCAGGAATTTTGTGGCCGTGTCTCAGGCCAAGAGAGAGTATGTGGGGCCGCTCCTCAAGTGTGACAGGTGCAACTATCATCATCCCCCAGGAGTGCAGTGCCGGGTGTGCGCGAACTGTAGACGCCCGGGGCATTTGGCAACAGATTGTAGAACTGCGCCGAATCTGGTGGCACCCGTCAACGCGGTTAACCCCGCCGGGAATGCAAGGGCTTGTTATGAGTGTGGGAGCCCCGATCATTACAGGAACATGTGCTCCTGGCTAAATCAGGCACAGGGTCAGCAAGGAAACAACCAGCAGCAAGTGATGGCCATAGCTGGGAACCAAGGCCCGACTACTCAGGGGAATGCAGCTCGGGGACGTGCATTCGTCATTGGAGCCAACGATGCTCGTCAGGACCCGAATGTTGTCACGAGTACGCACTTACTCAATCATCACTTCGCATCTATATTATTTGATACTAGAGCAGACAATAGCTTTATATCTTCTGAGTTTGTGCAATTGCTTGATTTGAGTCCTAGTAGGCTAGAAACTAGCTACTCTGTAGAGATGGCCAATGGTAGGGTTGTTCAGGCCGATGAGATTATTAGGAAGTGCTCGTTAACATTGGAGGACCATGCCTTCGATATAGACTTGATACCCTTTGAGCTAAGAAGTTTTGATGTGATTGTGGGTATGGATTGGTTGTCGCAAAACGGAGCAGAGATTGTCTGTCGGGACAAAGTAGTACGAATCCCTATGCCAAACGGGGAGGTACTCAAGATTCAGGGAGAAAGACCGAGAAGGAACTTAAAGCTTATTTTCTGCATGAAAGCACGCCGAAGTTTACGAAAGTAGTGCTACGCTTTTATGGCTCATGTGGTTGAAAAGAAGGACGAAGAGAGGAAACTAGCAGATATCCCCATGGTACGGGACTACCCAGATGTATTTCAAGATGACTTGTCTGGTTTGCCTCTTCCACGATAGGTGGAATTTCGTATAGAGTTGGTACCTGGAGCTACACCGGTAGCGAAGACGCCCTATCGGTTAGCACCATCCGAGATGCAAGAGTTATCTAGTCAGTTACAAGAGCTACTGGAGAAGGGTTTTATTCGACCAAGTCATTCACCGTGGGGAGCACCGGTACTATTTGTCAATAAGAAGGATGGATCGTTCCACATGTGCATCGATTACCGTGAACTGAACAAGTTAACTGTGAAGAATCGATATCCTCTCCCCAGGATCGACGATCTGTTTGACCAGCTATAGGGAGCTTCGTACTTCTCAAAGATCGATCTTTGTTCTGGATATCATCAATTAAGGGTTTTCGAGGACGACATACCGAAGACAACGTTTAGGACTCGTTATGGGCACTATGAGTTCTTGGTCATCGTCCGGGCTGACTAACGCACCAGCTGTGTTTATGGATCTAATGAATCAGGTGTGCAAACCTTACTTGGATAAGTTAGTGATCGTGTTCATAGACGATATACTTCTCTACTCCCGATCAAAAGAGGATCATGAAGAACACCTTCGGGCAATTCTGGAGCTGCTACGGGAAGAAAAACTTTTCGCCAAGTTCTCGAAGTGTGAATTTTGGTTGCGGGAAGTGAAGTTTTTGGGTCATGTGGTTAATGAGGACGGGATTCATGTAGATCCCGGCAAGATCGAAGCGGTGAATAAATGGGATATGCCCCAGACACCATCAAAAATACGGCAATTTCTAGGATTGGCCGGTTACTATCGTCGTTTCATCGCGGATTTTTCAAAGTTCGCGCAACCGTTAACCCTGCTTACTCAGAAAGATAAGAAGTTTGATTGGGGACATGCACAAGAACAAGCGTTCCAAACATTGAAAGAGAAACTGTGCAACACGCCTATATTGTCTCTCCCAGACGAAACTGATGATTTTGTGGTATACTGCGATGCGTCACATCAAGGATTGGGATGTGTGCTAATGCAGAAGGATATGGTGATTGCCTACGCTTCGCGACAGCTTAAGGTGCACGAAAAGAACAACACATTTCATGATCTTGAGTTGGGCGCTGTAGTATTTGCACTCAAGATTTGGAGGCATTACCTGTATGGAACCAAATGCATCATTTTCACTGATCATAAGAGCCTCCAACATATTCTGGATCAGAAGGAACTTAATATGCGGCAGCGACGTTGGGTGGAGCTTCTTAGTGACTACGACTGTGAAATCCGGTATCATCCGGGGAAAGCTAACGTGGTGGCTGATGCCTTAAGCCGTAAAGAACACGTGAAACCACTACGTGCTCGAGCGTTGGGATTGACCATTCAAATGAATTTGAAAGCTCAGATCCAAATTGCACAAAGTGAGGCATTGAAAGAAGAAAACCTTACGGGA
This sequence comes from Flaveria ramosissima, assembly GCA_025215565.1. Taxonomy (NCBI): domain Eukaryota; kingdom Viridiplantae; phylum Streptophyta; class Magnoliopsida; order Asterales; family Asteraceae; genus Flaveria; species Flaveria ramosissima. The sequence goes on from CM046039.1 coordinate 53,683,391, forward strand.
GAAGAATTCCGAGGGTTGGATAAACAGATGATTCGCAAGGATGATGGTATACAGTACTTCATGGATCGCATATGGGTACCCAGTTGGGGAGGTGTTCGAACCTTAGTCATGGATGAAGTCCACAAGACGTGATATTCTATTCATCCTGGTGCAGACAAGATGTATCATGATCTCAAGGATCTGTACTGGTGGCCAGGCATGAAGAAAGACATTGCCTTATACGTCAGCAGATGCTTGACTTGTTCGAAAGTTAAAGCTGAACAACAGAAACCATCGGGATTATTACAGCAACCTGAAATACCCGAGTGGAAACGGGAGAATATAGCTATGGATTTCATTTCCAAACTCCCTAGAACAAGTAGCTGTCATGACTCGATTTGGGTCATAGTAGATCGAATGACGAAATCAGCACATTTCTTGCCTATCCGAGAAGACTACAAGATGGATAAGTTGGCAAGACTGTACATCAAAGAGGTCGTGACACGGCACGTGGTGCCGGTGTCAATCATATCCAACCGTGATATCCGATTTACTTCACGTTTTTGGCAGACACTACAAAAAGCGATGGGCACTCGGTTAGACATGAGTACCGCCTATCACCCTCAGACAGATGGCCAAAGTGAACGAACTATACACACGCTAGAAGACATGTTGAGAGCATGTGTAATCGACTTTGGTGGTAGTTGGGATGCTCATCTACTATTGATTGAGTTCTCTTACAACAACAGCTACCATACAAGCATTGGATGTGCTCCGTTCGAAGCGTTCTATGGAAGGAAATGAAGATCTCCCGTTTGTTGGGCCGAGATTGGTGAAAGTCAGTTAACAGGCCCCGAGATCATTCAAGAAACAACTGACAAGATTTTTCAAATCAAGGACCGACTAAAAGCTGCAAGAGATCGCCAAAAGAGCTATGCCGACAACCGTCGGAAGCCTCTAGAATTTAATGTTGGAGATCGAGTCTTACTCAAAGTCTCCCCTTGGAAAGGAGTCGTTCGATTTGGAAAGAAAGGGAAGTTAGCCCCAAGATACGTCGGACCATTCGAGATTATAGAAAGAATCGGTGCAGTGGCTTACCGATTAAGGTTGCCACAAGAACTTAGCGGTGTGCATGATACTTTTCACGTGTCAAACCTCAAGAAGTGTTTGGCCGACGAATCCCTTCACGTGCCAATTGAGGAGATCAAAATTGACGAAAAGCTTCATTTTGTTGAGGAACCCATTGAGATCATGGATCGAAAGGTCAAGCAACTGAAGCGCAGTAGGATACCTATTGTTCGCGTAAGGTGGAATTCAAAACGAGGGCCAGAGTTTACATGGGAACGAGAAGATCAGATGAAACTCAAATATCCACATCTTTTCGAGGATGATACTCTTGGACCTAACTCCAGCTGAATATCGGGACGAAATTCTCTCAACTGGGGGATACTGTGACATCCGTCACCTTAAGGTCCGTCAATTAACGTGGTTTCCGTTAACTATTCCTTGATCGATCATTCCTCATCTTTATTTAACTCTTTATGTGGATATCATGTGTGCCTTATCATCGTTGTGCTTGTGCATTCGTTGTAATCATGTGTTAACTTTAAAAACTATTTAAAACTTTCATCTTCGTAACCGCCCAATATATCATTTTTATATATATTGAACGTCACTAATAAAACCATTTCTTAAGTCATAAATATCATTAAATGCATTTTTATAATTAATATAATCAACCTAATAAAGTCGTTTTTCTACCGAAACAAATTTGGGAAACTCGGGGGTTAAGTGCAGGGACTAAACTTGTAATTTTGCAAACTTGGGCTGGGTATATAAACCCATTTCCCAGCCCTAATCACCATTACTTCATCTTCTTCATCTCTTCATCCTCTCTACACACAACTTCTTCATCTTAGCACCAAATCCGACCCGCTTGGTCTCGTTTTCGTCGTCTAGACTTCATCTACAGCCTAGTCTACTCCTTTCTAGCAGGTAGACGACCTTCGTTGTCTCTCTTTTTTTGCTTTTTCACGGCTGTCCAAACTAGGGTTTCGGGTGTTCGGGTTCAACCCGAACACATGAGGTCGTGTGGGTGCGTGTGAGGTCTTTCTGCTTCTGTTTCATGTTTGTGTATGTTTGTAGAGTGTTTTTGGAAGTCCTTGTGGTGTAAAACTCGCGTTTAGAGCATCCGAGGGGCTGCTAAGCCCGACCACAGTCGCGATTCTGCTGTCCAGGCGACTGGGTCTGTCATGCGATTGAGTCGTGCGACTGGGTGAGTCATGCGACTGAGCCATGCGTCTGAGTCAATCGTGCGACTGAGTTGTGCGACTGGGCATGTCGTGCGACTGAGTCGTGCGACTGTGTGCTTGTATGCGATTGTGTCATGCGTATGAATGATTGTGTGCGATTGAGTCAGGTGACCGACTGAATGAATGCGATTGTGCGTGATTCGCACGATTGGAGTCCAATCGCACGAATGAAGGTTCAATCGTACGAAAGTAGCTAATTCGCGAGATTGGAGGTTGATTCGTGCGTATGGAGGTTGAGTCGTGCGATTGGGTGTTGTGTGGTACGACTGAATGCCAGTCATACGAATGAAGGCTCAATCTTAGGAATGAAGCTGATTCGCACGATTAAGGGTTGATTCGTGCGTATGGAGGTTGAGTCGTGCGTCTGGTCCTGTCGTGCGACAGTAATTGTTGTGTGTGATTTCCTTCTTGTGCGTGGTGTGAGTATGACGTGTGATGTTGGGGTAACATTAACATAGTTGCCATTTTTCGGCCACAAATATTAAAGTCAACGCTAAAAAGGGCACAAATACTATTCTAAACAAATTAAACTAACGCTTTACAATTATCAACCGACTTATAACTAATGACATTTATCTAGTGCTTCTTCAATGACAATGAAACTTTTACTCAAATATTATCAACAATGGCGACAATGTCTAGTACTTGGATCTACATAAGGTCTAGTGTGTGTGTCTGTTTGTGTGAGTACACGCGACCCAGCCGATACAACCCGAACCGACCGAACATTATTATGCGCTTATTTCATATCATTAACGCTTAACAATAACTGTCAATAGGTGTTTGACCGTTCATTTGCATTCAACATTTGGATACTTTGATCATACCTACTTACATCTTAACAAGTGAGTTTCGTGGCCCTTTTTACGCTTATACAATATTTAAATCATTTACAACTTGGGGGAAAAGTATGCTCACCCATTTTCAATGCTGTACAACTTACTTACATTTTACATACAAGGAATCAACGTGATACTATGTTACAAGTACTTATCTGATACATGCTTGGGTCTGCTGTGTGGTTCTATCTTTGCAACTATTTAATTCCAGTGTGGGAACCGACGGTTAGGTATTGGTAGTACTACTGGGTTGACACCCCCACCCTTGTTCGATGGTATACTAGTTGGTACCATCAGTGGCCAGGAACGGGCCCTTGGGTGAATATATGCCGACAATTTCTTTGTGTACGTCGCTAGGTTTGGTTGAAAAGCTCATGTCATGTGATTTTACTTGTGTATATAATTGTATTCACGGTATTCCGCAACGCTTATTTTATACAGCATCACTTAATTATTTATTACTTAAACCTGTGAGCTCACCAACAATTATGTTGATCGTTTTGAGCATATCTTTTCAAGTGATCATGCAAATTCAGGAATCTAGGTGTGCTGCCTTAGTGGAGACCCTAGGATGCATTTTTGGGACTTAACATGTTTTGGCAAACAATTAATTTGAACAATGTTGTAGTCTGTGTAAACAATTACAATCTTTGAATACTTGTTCCCGGGTTGTGGGAATTCATATTACAATTTCATCTTTATTGGTTTATGTGAATCATTATCATGTTTATGCTTATGGCTATGTTTTCGTGAATATTGACTAAACACGACACAAGTCCCCTTGTTGTCGGGTGTCGTCATGACACGCTTGTCATCATTTATTATATTGCATCTCTATCGCTTACCATGTGTTATGACGATCCCGATCTCGTTACATCCCCGTGTTTCCGCTTTTACCGGGGGTGTGACACTTATATCGATAGTGACTATGGTGGTTGCAACATGACTGCAAAGTCTACATCAGGAGGATGTCAATTTCTTGGTGGAAGGATAGTCTCTTGGCAATGTAAGAAACAATCATGTGTGTTTACATCAACTACTGAGGCTGAATACATTGCTGCTGCAAGCTGTTATGCTCAAGTGCTTTGGATTGAAAATCAGATGCTGGACTATGGATTCAACTTCAAGGAGACCCCCTCAACATAGACAACAACAGTGCTATCTCAATCACAAAAATCCTGTGCAGCACTTAAGGACAAAGCACATCAAAATCAGGTACCATTTGATTAGAGATAACTTTGAAAAGGGATTAATCAAACTAGTCAAAGTTAACACAAATGAACAATATGCTGATCTGTTCATCAAAGCTTTTGATCAACAGAGATTTAAATATCTTGTATCACCTATTAGGATGATTAACTTTGAATAGCTTTTCTTAAAGCTTAATCATATTATTTCTAAAACATGTGTGTCCTAAGTTGTCTATTATTTCACCTTCATAAGCCCTTGTTCTCTTAGGAATAAAAATCTTTTTGAAAGACATTTCTTAGATTTTATAAAATTTTGATCTCTTTACCCTTCAGAAGATTTATAATTACCTTCAGAAGAAACTTATGTCTTAGAAAACAAATAACTACTTTAGTAGTTTTACCTTTGGAAAAATTTCTGAAATATCTTCTGAAGCTTAAATTCAACTTAAGTACTTCTGTGTTCTCAAAGAACTATTTTCTTCCGAAAGCAATTTACCTTCAGAAGTTTTTATTCTTCTTAGAATAAAAACACTGAGTATTAAATCTCTTTCGAAGCAAAATTCTCAAAAACCTTTGGAATATCTTCCGAAGCCAATTTGCCTTCGAAAGCTTTTCTTCAGACCTTCCGAAGCAAAATAACCTTCGGAAGATTTCTCAACTTCCAAGAAAACTACTCTTTGGGCAAAAGTAAACTACTTTTTCAGAGGTGGGACCGACATCCGATTTCAAAGTTTATCCTCTTTCATTAACTTTGTCTCAAATCCTTTTCACATAAATACCCAACGGTTCCCCCCTCTTTCACTATCTTTTCCATTTGCACTATTCCTTAAACCTAAATTCTCCCAAACCGCCTTTGTTCTTCACCTTCCTTCACCCTTAAGCTTCTCAAAATGGCCAATCTAAACCGCAGAAACAACCCTAATTTCTCCATGCAACTTCACAGGCAACACAACCAGGTTGCTCTGTTGAACTCTTAGAAAGATGCTAGTTTCTCAGAGGTTTGCCGTTTTCTGGCTTTATCCAATTACTTCACCTCCCTAACCATTGATCCTACTTTCTATGAGGATCATCTGCTTGAATTGTAGACGACCTGCCAAGAGGTCATCATGGATGGGGAGAAGACACTGTCTGCCACAGTGCAGGGAAGGACAATCTTCATCACTCTAGCCATCATCAACACTCATCTTCAGCTGGATGATGAAGAAGGTGAGTTGTCTTTCCCAAAGGAAGCTGTTAATCATTCCTTTGTGCATATGGGCTATGAGGGAGATTTCTCTGTAAAGAGCTTCAGGATAGGGAAGGTCTCATCCCAGTGGAAATAACTGCTTTATGTGGTTATCCACAGCTTGTCAAACAAGCATGGAGGGTGGGACCAGAATCCTAAGGGCCTCTCCTTTATAGTGCATAGAATGGTTCAAGGGGTGAAGTTCAGGTACTCTCAGTTTGTTTACACAAATTTGCTTGCTAACTTGGACTCTTTAGAGTATTACATGTTTCCTAGATATGCTCAATACATTCTCAACTGTGTGTTGGGCTCATAGTTGAGGGAAACATGTAATATTCTTAAATTGGGACAGATGAAGCCCGATATTTTTAAAATCATGAAGAAGCCAACTGTAGGCTTCTCAGGGGTAGAAACAACTCTTGTCCCCAAAAGGTTAGAGCTCATTGCTCAAGGTGACAACCTAGCAACACAAGCTAGTGTTGATCCCACACCTTCTACCTCCCAACCACCAAAAAGACCACAAATCACCCTCACCTACCACAGAAAATCCAAACGAACCCCTGCTCAAGCTATTGAGTTTGTGTAGGCCCCCATACACTCACCCATACAAGGGGGAAGTGGATACTAGAGCTCTCACTTCCCCTGAGAAGCAAACCACTCCCATCTCTTCAAGAATAAGTGCTGAGGTTCCTCATGCTCAGCCTGATGAGCTCACAAGCCCAACTGCCTTAAGCCTTCAGAGGACAGTTACCATCCCTAGCCTTTAGACTTAAATCAACCCATCCCTAACCTTAAATTCTATACTGATGAAGGCTAGGTTTTAGTGAGTACCATGAGTCTCTCTACTCCTCCCTTATGTTTAGCCCAAATCAGTCACCCATTACTGAGGTGGATCTTCCTGAACCTGTTCAGGAAGTCCATATGGAAGAGGCTCTCACTTTTGCAAGTGACTACATCATTAAGACCTCAACCATGGCAACACAACCCATTGACACTCAACTGAGGCTGTCAGTGAGCAGATGAAATCCAGTAGCCAAGAACTTGAAGCTGGTGGTGAGAGTGAGGACTTTGGTCTAATTCTCTCATCCCCTAGTGATTCTTCTGATGAAGATGAGGGGAACTTGAGACTAAAGGTGCAAAAACTATCTAAAAATGCACCTATTTAGTCTCTAAGCTTAGTCACCTTGAATCTTAGGTGGCTACCTTGCAAAATAGGGTCAATGATCAGCAACTTGAGATATCTTATCTCAGGGAAAAACTAGCTGAGAGACCTTTAAGGAGAGCTCAACCAGGAACACAAGAACCTGTGAATATGATTGACCTAACTCCTAGCTCACCTATGCAAGAGGGTGATGCTACAAAAAAGGGGGAGAAAGTCATTACAATCACAGAACATGGGAGTTCTTTAGGGAATATGGACATTGAGGAAACACTATCCTCACTTGCAATTGTGCATACTCAGCAACTTCCTCAAGTTCACATTGATGTGGACTCTATAGACTCTTTTATTCAGAGTCTCTTTAAGGAAGGCATTCCAAGGGCTATGTCATCCCCACCCCAAGGAACCTCAAACTACATAATTGGGTGGAGGTATGATGATGATAGAAGAGCCCTCATTCTTTAAAGAGTTCAAGGGCAGCAAGAGGTATTCAACTTTCAGACCTTGAACTACTATGAAGGTCTTGACCTGATCAACATGCCACTTATCAACCCAAGTCAGTCTACACAAGCTGGCAGGCTGGCACAAAGGATTCAAGAAAGAATTACTAAAGGGTTCAGTCTAAGAAAATTAGATAATGTCATTGGTCTAGTGGATGTTGAGGCAGACACTAAGATTAGCTTCAAAGGGAAAACCTTGACTGAAAGCCCAATGAAAGAGCCTGAGAAACCTGTCACACCAACAACTACTTTAGAAATTCATTCCCACAGTGAAACATTTGCTGGTGAAGGTGTATCACAACCTCTCTCTGGCTAGAGCTTGGATGCTACACCAAGCAATAAAGGCCAAAGCTCTCTCCATTCTGTGTCACAAAGGTCTGTTGGTGATAAAGGGAAAAGTATTCTAACTCCTGAGGAGATTGAGGAGGAGGAGTGTCACACCCTGAGAATCGCAACGGAAGGTCACGAAACATGGTGATAACGGAAGTTGGAGTTAATCCAACTATTATAGTCAAACGTGTTTAATAATATCGACAATTACAATTAACGTCCTAAACAAAGTCATGACAGTATTTTATCAGTAAATAGTTGTACAACTTGAAACTTGATACATTATATAGTCTTTTTATTCTTTAATCTAATAATATTTAAGGACATTTGAAACGTTTGACCCTCAAAAGACTTAGTTCGGGAATTCTACACAGAGCTTATCTATAACACTGAAAAGCATGAATGGTAATAAAGTCAACATAAAGTTGGTGAGCGATCGGGGTTTTCAGTCTTATAAACAATCATTTTTGAAAATATTATGATGAAACGAGATATAATATACTCAACATAGACTAGCTAGGTACTATGATTAATTCAGGTCATAAGTCTATAATCAAACCAAGAAACACGTCGTTGCCCCACAACAGTCCAAACATATAAATTCCCTCGCAACAACCCGACCAGTGCGACTAGTCGCGAGAGCGGGCCATTCTAACCCAATAGATCTACCAATATAGTTTGTGGCCTCCCCGAGGTTAATGATTATAGGGGGATTTAGGGGCTCAATAGTATACACCTATACAACTGACCCAACTTATACCATCATAACATATATTAATCCGTTTTGCCCATCATATATATTGAAATATAGTTTCTCATGCTTTTCCCCCAAAATAGTTAAAATAAGCACAATATTTAAAATGGGGCCGAAGGACTCACCTTGAGTGCGATTAACAAAAAGAAACCAACGTGCTAGACTTCCGATTAATAAAACCCTAATTATATGCATCATGCTTAATATATGATGATTTATGCATACGAGAATGCTTTTCACCCACTTATTTAATTGTTTTGAAAATAAGATGTTTTTATCATTTTTAAAGTGTATACTTTTGTAAATTTTTCCTGTAAAGAAATGCTTTGGAACGTAAGTATTCGAAGTGTAAAATCTTCGGAAGTTTACACCGAAGAACATAAGTGGAAATACTTCGGAAGTTTTTCACCATGCACTAGAAATATTCTAAGTGTAAAATCTTCCGAAGCCAAGACCAACATCTTCTGAAGCCAAAAGTGAAGTCTTCCGAAGCTTCAAAGACAAAGTCTTCCGAAGCCAAAGAGTGAAGACAGATTTCTTCCGAAGAATTTTAGAGACATGTCTTTATCTGATGTACTTTATCATAAAGCTGGACCACCTTTCCGCTGCAACTCTGTAAAGTCACCAACTTATATGAGTTGGTGAAAAGGTTCATGCTTTTGGTAACTGTACATTGAGGTCTTGAGTTTGTGCTTTCTACTATATGTACTTGTATCCTTTTTGTAATATATTAGGATGTGAGCTATGGCATGTCATAGTCACTAGTCAAAAGGCAAATCTGCCTTTTGACTCTACATTTGATTTTGTAGTTGTCTAGTCTTATGTATCCAGCTGGCCGTCAAAGTATGGCCGGCTGTAGGATGCAGTATATGTTTCTCAAATACTTTTAACTTTCCTTTATGCTTTCTAACATTTGTAATAGAACTTGAGAAGCAATATACAGCATTCTTGAAAACCAATTACTTGTGTTGTTTGCTATCTTGTTCTGTCTCATTCTTACTTGTGTTCTTAGCATCTTTCACAAAAGTTAACCGGTTCCCTATTTGATCTGTTAAGTGTTCTATGTAACTCTCCTCATTGTGTTGTTGTGTTGTAAGTGCATATCCTTCAACGGTCCTGCATTTGGTATGAAAGCATTTCAGGCTCTTGATATAAGATCTCACCATCTTAAGATCCCTCACAGACACAAAATACTTAACAACTCACATGGCAGCTATTACCAAAGCTGATATGGAAACTGGAACTATGACAAAGTCTCCACTGATCACTCTTGAAGACTTTGATACTTGGTGTCAAAGAATGGAAGGCTTCATAAGTCTCAAGACTCCAGGATGTGGGATTCTATTTTTGAAGGACCTTACATACCAAGCACCACTTCTGCTACCAGTGGTGGTATGATTCCAAAGGTTGTGGCTGATTACTCTGAAGAAGACATGAAGAGAATAGAGATTGATCAGAAAGCCATGAAAGCCCCTCAAACTGCTCTTCCAAACTCCATCTATAGAGGCTTCATGAAGTGCAAAACTGCCAAGCAACTATGGGAAGCACTGAAGCTGATGTATGAAGGGTCTACTGAAGCAAAGGAGAAGAAGAAGGATCTCCTGAAGCAACAGTTTGAAAACTTCACCTTTAAGGTAGGTGAAACCATGACTCAATAATACTTCAGGTATGTTGAGATTGTGGATACTCTAATGGATGTTGGAGTAACTCTTGAGAAAAGGGACATTGTAAGGAAGTTTATGTCCTCTCTTCCTAGACAATGGACACATTACTGTGTTGTTATGAAGAAAAATGAGAACCTTAAAACTCTTACTCTTACAGAGTTGTATGGTATTCTTAGTGGCTACCAGATAGAGATGAACATGCAAAACTCATCTGGTAACTCCAGCAATCAACTGAGTTCAGCCCTCCATGTGGTTGAAAGGGAAGCATTGAACCATAACATCATCTTATATGCTACCCTGACAACTCACAAAAGGGCCCCTTCATCACCTTCCCAGAGACTCCAAGGAAAAGCTACACTCAAGGAAGTCTTTTCCAAGAGACAAGGTTTTCTCATGCTTTTGTCTCTGCTGCAGAAACCACAAGCAACTTTTTCTTCACCCTTGAAGATTTGGATTGTATCCATCCAGATGATCTGGAGTACAACAAGATAGTCTAACTAATGGCTCTTCTCACTCACAGAGCCAAGAAGTTCTACAAGAGGACGGGAAGAACGTTTCCAAGCAATGTAACCAGATGGGACACTTTGCAAGGGAGTGTAAGGCACCAAGGACAAATGGTGGCCAAGCACAAAGTAGACCAAACTACACTGAGAAAGCCCCCCAGAATGAGAAGCCAAAGCAGCAAGCTGCAGTTGTTGTTAAAGAAGGAGGCTTTGACTGGAGCTTTCAGGTAGAAGATTCATCTCCAAACCAATCACTAATGGCAACCATGGCGAGGCCAAGGTATTGGAACATCTTTGTACTCCTGAATGCATTGCTAAAGTCAATAGATACAGGTCCTATAACTTAGAAATGAGATATGATCTTGAGTCCTTAAATATCTTAAAAGCTGATTTTAAAAGAGCTGAAAATGATTATAAACTAAAGATAGAGGACTTAGAGAAAACCATTCAACTCTTGAAGATCAAGTATAGGTTGGACTCACCTTAGTTTAGTTTAAATTATGTTTATATTACTTTGTAATAGGTTTAATTAGTTACTTTTAAATGTAATACATTTTGTTTAGTTTTGTAGTCAAGCAAAACAATGAGTGAAATTACAGTTTCGCTCATAGTCAGCTGTTATAGTTCACCCGGCGTAAGTGTTGTTTCTGCCGGGCGAAACTAAGACTGCTATATATAGTTTTGATCATTTTCATTGTGAGGTAATCTTGCAAAACCCTAATCGTTTATCATTGTTGCAAGTATCCTTTGTAAGCTGTCATTTCACAGAAATATCATTGTGCTTTGTTATTATTGAGTATATTGATCATCATTGTCTTACTTTGATTCACTAGTTATTGTTGTCATCTTCTTCATCTTACTTGTCTATTGTTTGTATTTGATGTTGAACGATTCAACAACTCATTTGTACTGCAAATCGATCAAATGGACCAGCAATATGGTATCAGAGCCTTAGTGCTCATGATTTGTTGAGTTTTTGGTTGATTTTGTTCAATATCAAGTTTTCATCAATTTCAGATCAAATTCTAGTGTATTTGATATGGAATTTGCTTAAATTTTGTTTGTTTATGGTTGGAGAAGCTCTGTGAATCATCAAATCTCAAATCCATTGAGCTTTTGATGATTTCAGATTGATTTCGTGTTGAAAAAGGTTTTAAGCTTCATCCGGGAAAATTAGAGATTCATTCAGCGAAACTGTTATGCTCATCCAGCGAAACTACATGTATTATCCTGTTTGAAGTTGTTTTCAGCTGTCCTGCGAAACTAGCTTTATTGAACGAAATTTCATGGTTTTTCAACAAAATTGTGATGTTATGCTGTCTAAGCGAACTTAACAGTTTCGCTGTGTAAACCTCAGTTTCGCTGGGCCGAAACTATACTTTCGGCCAGTCGAATCTACTTCACTGTCTTGCCGAAACTAATGTATAATTGCTGACGAAACTATACTTTCGCTTGCCAAAACTAAAATTCTTTCTGCGAAACTATTGTTTCGGCCAACGAAATTAAAGTTTCGTCAGCAATTATACATTAGTTTCGGCAAGACAGTGAAGTAGATTCGACTGGCCGAAAGTATAGTTTCGGCGCAGCGAAACAGAGGTTTAAACAACGAAACTGTTAAGTTCACTCGGACAGCATAACATCACAATTTTGTTGTGTAAACCTCAGTTTCGCTGCGCCGAAACTATACTTTCGGCCAGTCAAATCTACTTTATTGTCTTGCCACAATATCAATCTGCTCCGAAAGAGTCTCATGAAAAAGCAGTAAAACGAATCTTTCGTTATCTTAAAGGCTCTTCTCGTTTGGGTCTTTGGTATCCTTATGGTGGGAATTTTTGACTTATATGCATATTCTGATAGTGATTCTAACGGACGCAGGTTAAACAGAAAGTCGGTTACTGGTGGGTGTCAATACTTGGGAAATTGTCTGGTTTCATGGCAAAGCAAGAAACATACCACTGTTTCTCTCTCTACGGGAGAAGTAGAATATATTGCTGCCTCTAGTTGTTGTTCGCAAGTACTCTGGATCCAGCAGCAAATGATTGACTATGGGATAAACTTCCTCCATACACCGTTGTTCTGTGAAAAAGAAGCAACTATTGGGATCGCCAAGAATCCTATTCATCATTCCCGAACCAAGCACATTGAGACACGAATTCATGCAATCCGTGATGCTCAGGAAAAAGGTTTTATTGATATTATTCCTATTGACAACAAAAATCAAAAAGCAGATCTTTTCACTAAAACATTTGATAAACCTCGCTTTTATGAATTGATCTCTATGTTAGGTTTAATATCATTTTAAAACCCATTTTCCTTAAATCTATGTTCTCAACAAAATTTTTTATTCTTCTCTTCTTATTTTCTTTCTTTTCTTCTAGTTCTGCCCGCTCCTTCACTCTTCATCATTTTTCACAATTTAAATATATATAAATATATATATATATATATATATATATATATATATATATATATATATATACATATATATATATATATATATATATATATATATATATATATATATATATATATATATATATAGAAATTTCGGGGGAGAATATATATTAAAAATTCTTTTTGTTTTCCTTTGCGGAATAAAATGAGAAGCCTAGACGATGTAAAGGAGGTTAACAGTATTCTGTGGGATATGTTTGATAGGTTCAGTCAGAAATCGAAGTAAACAGTTGTCTTATAGCTGAACTAATAGAACAAGAAACTTGATGACTCAAATATCCCCTTGACATCGTTAGCCTTCACAAAGTTTCAAGTCCTTGTTCAAAAAGGATTGAGAACGTGATACCTCTGTTTTGGGTTATTCTTATCTAAAGTTTCTTTGTGTCAAATCATTTCAATCTATCTCAAAAAGCAATATGCTTTTTCATCTATGCATATAAGATGCTCCCTGTTGTATTCTATCTTGTGCTTATCTCCTCTGCTATATGTGAACATTTACTTGGAGTGATGATCTCCTTTGTTGTACGATAGTATTGACCTGGAGCTCTCATCGGCACAATATGATAATCTTCTCTGTTATACGTAAGTATAGACATGAAGTTATTATCTGAAAAACTCAATTGATCAACTCCTCTGTTATACGTAAGTATAGACCTGGAGCTCTCATCATTTGATGTCTATAAGGGCTTTGCTTCTTTTGAAATATGATCTCTGTTGCTTCTGAGAGGAAGATTCATGCAAAGCGTGTCATTTGTTCAATACATCAAGAGGACAAGATAAGTTTCTTTGCCAAATGTCTATGGGGATTGGGTCATTCAATGTTTTCTTTAAACTTAAACCAAAACATGATAACAATAGTTGTGATGCATCTGTTGAAACGAAGAAGTCATGGACATAAAAGGACGAGCATATCGGCAATTCCACCAAACTTTGATTCTCCAGAAGATCTTTTCAGCTTCTCGTCCATATCCTTTTATATTGTTTAAATTTTTATTACACAATTATTAATCGTGGTTAATGGTGAGGTTTTGTGAGGCTAATTTCTTTTGATTTTATTTACCTTATTTTAATTCCTTTTATGTTTTTATTTTATTTTATTTTATTTTTCTTTTCTTTTATTTTATGTTTTAAAAAAATGAGAATCAAAATACAAATTTTAAAGTGTTTTGGTTTACTGCAAAATTATACTTTCGCTGGTAGTTTCGCATGACGAAATTGTAGCTTCGCCGGATCTCTAGCGCTGTGCAAAGTCAATTTCGACCAGAGTTTCGCCTGGCGAAATTGTAGCTTCGCTGGGCGAAACTACAGTTTCGCTGTCAGCGAAACTATTGGCTATATAACTCAATTCGCGAAACTGCATTCTCATTTTCGCACAATTGAGAGTTTATGTGTGATTCTCATTTTGATATTCTGACTGTTTGATTCTTGATCGTCCGTTCCATCTTATTCGTAAGTGAGTTTCGAACTCAGAACCATAACTTAATCGAAGTTAAACAACAACATTATCGGTATATTCGATCGAGACTCTTCGGCACCTTCGCAGTTCTTACTTCGAAAGTACCGATAGTTCAGCGAAACTGAACAAAAGTTCATGGTTTTTCTGCGAAACTATGATGTTATGCTGTATGAGCGAACTTAACAGTTTCGCTGTGTAAACCTCAGTTTCGCTGCGCCGAAACTCGGCCAGTCAAATCTACTTCACTGTCTTACCGAAACTAATGTATAGTTGCTGACGAAACTATACTTTCGCTTGCCAAAACTAAAATTCTTTCTGCGAAACTACAGTTTCGGCCAACGAAATTAATTTGGTTTTTGATTAATATTAATTTTTTTCTTTTTTTTCTTTAATATTATTATTTAATATACTATTCTAATGCGTTTCATATGGTTTTCAGGTCTAATGGCGAATCTGAAGTTTGACGAGAGGAACAACATTACGGCGATCTTAGACGACACACACCCTAAAGCAGCTGGATTTAGAGACTGTATTCGTTGGCTACAAAGATCTCCTATTGCATACGCAATCTCCCATTCTTCTACCATATACGACTTACATATCAAACATTTCTGGCGGACGGTGGAGTATGATACAAGAGGCAACACTCAAAGGATTGTAGCTAGAGTGATGGAGAGTGAGGTGATCATTAATGCTGAGGATGTATCAAGGGTGCTAAGGTTAGATGAAGATACATGGTATGAGGTTTCTATGTAAGATCGGGAAGTGTTTGAGGCGTTTAGATCAATGGGATATGAAGGACCGCCTTTTGGGACGAGAAAGGAGATTAAGAAGTCCTTCCTTTCTAAGGAATGGAGATATATAGCCCACGTCTTTAGTATGTGCTTAGATCACCGTAAAGGTGGATTAGATGGGCTTAACTTAGATTGGGAAAAAGCCATGGTGCTATGCTGCAAGGGAAGGAAGGCAAATATTGCAAGACTAATATTTGCCTGTATGGCAGAGAATGTGATGGCACTAAAGAAGGATAAATGGCTGCTTTATCCTAGATTTTTGCAGATGATCTTTGATGATCTAATTCCTAAATTGCCGAGACACGGGGAGGTTAAAAGGCTGGTGCAAATGAACAGCCGTATCTTTGTAGACTGCTGTGCCATCCCCCACAACTCTAGTGGAAGAATTACTCATCTGTGGGAGAACATGTACCCACCCAAAAGATGGAGTTATATAAGGAGGGTGGATGAGTCTGAAAATAAAAGGGCTGAAGAGACCAGGGCACAACAGACAGATGATGCTAAGAAAAGAAATTGATATGCGAAGGAGAAGGATTATGACTTTGAGGAGGAGGTGCATGAAATGGCTGAGGAGATACGGGTTGAGAAAGAAAGGAGGTCAAAGAAGAAAGCTGATGTGGGAGAGTCTGAAAGAAGGACTAAACAGAGGCACCAATCATTTATAGAGACCTCAAGGAGAGAGGAGAGGGGCAGTTTAGATGAGGATGTGATTAGAAACCTCAACACCTCTTTGGCCAATGAGTTAAGTATGATTGAGACAAAACTCACCAATCAAGAAATAAGGGAAAGGTAGAAGGATGAAGTGATTGAGGGTATGACCAGAATGCTAATCGATCAGAACAAACTGATTAAGAGACTGTTTGAGAAGGTGAATGATCTAAAGGCTACAGCCGGCCTTCCCAATCAGCTAACCCAACCTGAGTTAGATGATTTGACTAATACTTCCAAGTACCTATTTCTAAATATGGGTACATCTTCCCGGGTAGGAGAGGGCACATCTGGTGCAGCAACTGAAGAAGCTGGAGGTTCTGGTGTGAGGAAGGAGACTGAGGATTTTGATAGGATCAAATGTACCAATCTATGATGATGTATGAACACAATTCAATGAAATACAAACAAAGTAATCAAATCAAGCAAGATATCAACAAAATTCATAGTTTCATTAATATCAAGCAAAGACAATTACAAAGTATGTAAGCATGTTCGAATTCAACTTGTTTTTCTACTACCTGTAAGTCTAAGCTATTTATAATGAAACAAAAAAGAACTAACTAATTACAAAACTAGTCCCTATACTACTACAAAGTATTAAAAAGACAACTAAAGACAACATGTTAATCTTTCTAGAGCACTAACAATACTCCCCCTAAGATTTACATGGTCTTCGGTCTTCAAAATCTTCAATCTTGTCTTCTTTTTCTTTTCTTCATCTTCCATCTTCAGCTTTTATCTTCAACTCTTGTCTTCATCACTCAAAGAAATCTTCTGGTTCTTCTTTGATCTTGAACATTGGCTTTTGTTTGTACATCTCAAGTTCTTTTAAAGCATTTGAAATAGCAGACTTGAATTTGCTAGCAAGAATGCCTTGTTCTGGTTTTGCTTCATTTGTCTTAATCTCCATCTTAATCATCCTTTCCAATGTATCTTTTGAAAGACATGAGATATCAATATTAGCATATAAATCAATAGGATTTTGACTTTCCTTTGAGTATACTTCTGGTACTCCTTTCCTTGAAATTCCCATGAATTCAATGTCTTTTATATCTTTCTTTACAATGTTTGCATAAGCAAGAGCTTTTCTTAAAGATATTCTTTCCATAGCTGCATTCATCACATTGATGATAGAAATGAAATACTTCTTGTCTTGCTCTGCTGTCTCTGGAGATACTTTTTCAAACTTTTGTATAGACAAAAATGATATGTAACTAGGATGTAAAAGCTTCAGTTCAAAAACTCCAAATAAAGTAATCATATCCTCATCCCATCGTTCGAGATTTCGGACCAACTTAAGCTCAAAAGTCTCATTGTTATAAAACCATCTGAGAATTGGCTTTGAGTTTTGATTACCATCAATCACTTTCAGACCAGGAGTTGTGACCTTTTCAAAATACTTGTCACAAAATTCTATCATTGAATGTTCCTCCTGAGACTGTAATCCTTTGAGCTTTTTATTCTTCTTCAAAGCAACAAAGTACTCTTTATCCTCTTGATCACATATTGTTTTAAGAAAATTACTTAATCGATCCAATCCTCTTCTTAATAATTCTACCATCATCTTGCCATGTTTCGAATCAGATGGATTGATCAGAGGTAATCCATTTAGCTCTTTCAGATCTTGCACTGGAAGTTTTATGATGCTAGAGTAAAAGTGATATACATCACACACTGCATTTACCCTCTTTATCAAAAATGCATCAAATACTTCATCATACTTCCATGCGATAATCTTTACTTGGTTTGTAAAATTCAGAGCAATCATAGCATTCAACAATTCAGCAACTGATTGTCCTCTTTGTAGTACATTTCTTACCAAGTCTCCAGTTGATCTTGAACTATCAAAAATTTGCCTTTGTTCATTAGAGGCTTTGTATGCTTGTCTTTCTGGATCAGCAAACATTTCAATCAACTCTTTTCTGTGATCATGTGCATCTGTCTTTCTTGCCATTTGTTTGATCTCCTGTGGCTTTAACATTCTTGTTCTTTTTGTAATTTCAAGATATTGAGGATTATCTGTATCAAGTATAATCATCTTCTTCGATTGTTTCTCTGTTTCTTGAAAACTTCTGACCAGATTCCTCAAGGATACAGATTGTAATCTTTTTAGTTTTCTCCACGGGTAATTCCTAGCTTGCAACCATGATCTTAAAGCTGGAATACTCATATCATCTAGATCAGGATGGTGCAGCTCAGAGCTTGATAATTCTTCTACATTAATACTCTCTTTTGCTCTAGTCCATTCACCATGCTCAATAACAATCTCATCTGGATCAACTGGTGCAACTGACTCTGCAGAAATGCATTTCTCATATAAATCATTAATTTGAGAAACTGTCAGTCCATCCAAAAATACTCGATTGTATTTCATCTTCACAAGATAATTATATCTGTCTTCAAAGTCTTGTGGAATTTCGGCTTGTTCTTGAGTTTGTTCTTGTGAAGAGAAATGTGATACAAATTGAGCTTCATCAATATCTTCATCATCTAAAACTTCATCATACCAATCATCATTATACACTTCTTCAATAACTTCTAATGCTTCAATCTGTTCTTCAACATTTTGTTCTTCAACATTTTCTTCAGTTCTTTGCACTTTGGAAGATGATTCAGTTAGATTTGTATATGCTACTTCATCAATTTTTCTTTTGCCTTTGAGCAGCTCAAGATTTTCTTCAACAATCATCTCAGCACTTATCACTTGATCTGGCGAGATAGGTTTTTGAGCTTTTTTTCCTTCTATAATTCATCTTTTAGTTTTTCATTTTCTTCTGCTAGTTTCTTGAATTTCTCTTCAAGAATGTCATAGTCCTTGATCATTACTTCAAAGTTTTTAATGACATCTTCTTTATCTTTGGCAAAACTCACAATCTTTTCATCTTTCAATGCATTTTCTTCAGTCAACTTCAAATTTTCATCCTTTAGATTTTGAATTTCCTTTTCAAGAGATATATTCATCTCTTTCATCCTTTCATTTTCCACTTTCAACTCTTTAATTTATCTATCTTTAATCAAATTATCTTCTTTCAATTTCTCCATCTCATCAATACCACTGTCTCCTCTGTTTGTACTGACACATTGTGTGTCGTACTAACATGAATTTCTTCTACTCCTTCATTCACATCAGCTTCAAATACTAAGTCATATAACATATAAGTCATAAAATCAAAATCAAAGGTTTGATTTTATGAATCTATTTCATGTACAACATCATTATGAATATCAACATCATTGGTTTCTTCAGCCATGTTTTGAGGTTCATTGACAGTATCATCCTTATTTATTTCATCATTTTCTTCTTGATGTTCTTCGGTTGCACCATCATTACCATCATCATCATCGTTATTTTCATCACTTTCTTCATCTGATGAGCTTTCAGGAGCTTCATCCTCACTTTCTTTAGCGACATCATTATTATCATCATCTTCATTGTTATCATCATTTTCTTCATCTGATGAGCTTTGAATAGCTTCATCCTCACTCTCTTCATCATCTTCAACATCTTCAATGAGATCATTTGGATCTAATGGTTCATCTTCAGATAGATGATAGTGTTGTTGATTGATATCTACTTCATTCATAGATACATTCCTGATATAATCAAATACTGGAATGTTTTGAGCACCGGTGATCATTGCCAGTCTTTTATACACGGCTTCCGACATATGCTCTAATTGCAGCTTATCTCCTGTAACTCCTTCCGCATACAGATCTGGATTCGCTTCAATAATAAGCAATTGGAGAAACCTTGGATACATCAAGTATTTATTTCTCATTCCTCTTTCAAGATTAAATATGAATCCATTCATTATCTACTTAGCCATATTGAATCTTCTGTTTGTGACTAAAGCAATAATAGGAGATGCAATGTCTACTGGGAATGAATCCCAACCAGCACTTCGTTTAGACATGCAATGTTGAAATATATAGCACAACAGCTTCCAATGTTTATATTCTCGTGCTCTGAAGAATTGCTTCTTAGGGAAATGATCAGGATGACCCATTTGTAGAAATACATCTCTACATTCATTGAAGGTATATTCACACAAATCTTCTGGGTCATTTTCACTAAGCCTTAGAGCTATTCTGATTGCTTGTTCAGAAACTTCAAACATTCTGTCTGATGTAATAGAATGTCTTAGAACTTTATTCCCTTCTTCATCTCTTTCTACTTGTGCAGTTCTCCAAAATCTTTTAATCAATCTTCCATTAATCATTGGTCTTGTACACATAGCATAGACATATTCTGTTCTAAGCAAAAATCAAATAATCTCTTCATATCCAATAGCTTCTCTATTTTCATCGTTTAAGTATGCAGCAACATTTTGTTTTGGCTCAAACTTCAATTGTGCCATCTGCAAAACATAGAGAAAATAATATGAGAACATTGAGATTTTGATTAATGAAATTCATTTTACATATGAATTGGCAATTTTGACTTATAACTTTTCATTCAATTTTGACTTATGATTTTGACTTAAGTTTATGATTTTATTTTGTGAAACATTAAAATTTATTCATTTTTAATTTATTATCAAACATTTGAATTTTGATTTATTTACTTTATGTTTTAATTTTTTTTTATTTTAAATTTTGAATCTGTCTGTTCATCTTCTTCTTCTTCCATCGATGAACAGACTGATCGTACTATTATAATCATTTGCACTTTCAGTTGATGAAATTTATATCAAACTACTCGCAATCAGATACTTATCAACAATGCAGAGTCCATTTTAGATATGATTCAAATTTGATTAGTTAAACTTTGAAGGCTATGATGTTTGAACGCCCAAATAGCATTCAAACGCCTATACCTATCATCATGATTTAACCAAAATTTTCTGATTTGAATCACAAACTTACGTTTATAGATCCAAATAATATCTACAATCAACAAGATTTGATGAAATCACAGTTTATCTGAGAGTTTGATGATGACTGATAGTCGACAGTTCAAGGGTTTGTCTTTGGAAAATTTTGAGTGTGAATGAGAAAACAAGTGTAAGTGTTCAATTTATATTAAGTGAAATTTTAGACGCATGAGCCCTGTTTGTGCGTATGGAACCCTAAAATTCACTAACTTTTTAGACGCATGAGCATTGTTTGTGCGTTTTGACTCAGACGCATGAGAACTGTTCAAACGCATAAGCACTATTTAGGCGCTTTTGCACTGTTCAGTCGAATGGAGTTTATGAAACGTCTAACACTTGTGAAATTAAAACTTTTCAACTATATAGATGCATGAGACATTTCAAACGTCTAACACTTGGTCAAAGTCAGACTCATTTACTGTTTAGGCGCATGGGTTTATGAAAAACGCCCAACACTTTATTAAAATCATGGACTTATTACAACTATTTAGGCGCATGGGAATGTGAAAAAAAAACGCCCAAACACTTGTATAATTCCATGGACTTATTACAACTGTTTAGACACATGGGAATGTGACAAACGTCCAAACACTTGTAAAATTCCTTAAAATTTCATCATGCTCCTATTTAGACGTATGTGCACTATTTAGGCCCATGAGTTGACTTTGAGTTGACTTTCATGAGTTTAACACTTGTGTTTTCCAAATTCTTCATCTGCACACTGTTTAAACATATTAGTAATATTTCATACTAATATTTAAATATTTTAAGCATAATTTTCACTTTTCCAAAATTTACCTTTTAATCCCTCAATTTTGAACTTTTTGCATTTTGCACACTCAATTTTAATTTTTTTTTATTTTTAATAATTTTTTTAAATTTATTTTGTCCTTCATTTTAATCTCAACATAAAATCAAGTATCATCTAATTTTCAACTTTTGACAGAAGCATTTTCACTTGCAAATTTATGTAGGTTTATATTATACTTTTCAAAAATTACATTTTCAAATTACACATACTTTGAACATATAGCATCATCCTTTCAATTCAACATTTTTAATTTTGATTTTGATTATTTTCTGAGAACAACTCTTCCATTTATTACTCCCCCTAAACTTTTAAGTTTGAAAAACTTATAAGTTTCCTAGGTAAGATAATAAGATCACACATTTCATTGTGACATTGCCTTCACACACAAAAAACATTCATAAAATCAAAATGAAAGCAGAATCAAAATCTAATATAGACAAAAGAATTAATGTCTGCAGTGAGATCATTGTGACATCCGTCATCTTAAGGTCCGTCAATTAACGTGATTGTCCGTTATCTATTCTTTGATCGATCATTCCTCATCCTTATTTGACACTTTGTGTGGATATCTTGTGTGCATATTTATCGCTGTGTGTGTATTCGTTATAATCATATGTTAACCTTAAAAGACTTTTAAAACTTTCATTCTCGAAACCGTCAAATATATCATTTTTATATATATTAAATGTTATTAACATAACCATTTCTTAAGTCATAATAACATTAAATGTACTTTTACAATTAATATAAAACATCTAATAAAGTCGTTTTCAACCGAACCAAATTTGGAAAAACTCGGGGGTTAAGTGCAGGGACTAAACTTGTAATTTTATAAACTTGGGCTGGGTATAAATACCCCATACCAGCCCTAAATCTTCATTTTCACCATCTTCTTCATCTTCATCCTCTCTACACACACAACTTCTTCATTCTAGCACCGAATCCAACCCGTGTGGTCTTGTTTTCGTCGTCTAGACTCCATCTACAGCTTAGACTACTCGTTTCTAGCAGGTAGTCGACTTTGGTTGTCCATTTTCTTGCCTTTCACGGCTGTCCAAAACTAGGGTTTCGGGTGTTCGGGTTCAACCCGAACACACAAGGTCGTATGGGTGCGTGTGAGGTCTTTTGCTTGTGTTTCATGTTTGTGTATGTTTGTTGAGTGTTTCTGGAAGTCCTTGTGGTGTAAAACCCGCGTTTAGAGCAGCTCGGGGGCTGCTCAGCCCGACCACAGTCGCGATTCTGCAGTTCAGGCGACTGGGTCTGTCATGCGATTGAGCCGTGCGACTTAGTGGTTCGTGCGACTGAATCATGCGTCTGAGTCAATCGTGCGACTGAGTTGTGCGACTAGGCATGTCGTGCGACTGAGTGTTTGTATGCGATCGAGTCATGCGTGCGAATGAGTGTATGCGATTGAGTCATGCGTATGAATGAATGTGTGCGATTGAGTCAGGTAACCGACTGAGTGTATGCGATTGTGCGTGATTCGCACGACTGGAGTCCAATCGCACGAATGAAGGTTCAATCGTACGAAAGTAGCTAATTCGCATGATTGAAGGTTGATTCGTGCGTATGGAGGTTGTGTCGCGCGATTGGGTGTTGTGTGGTACGACTGAATGCCAGACATACGAGTGAAGGCTCAATCGTACGAATGAAGTTGATTCGCACGATTGAGGGTTGATTCTTGCGTATGGAGGTTAAGTCGTGCGTCTGGTCTTGTCGTGCGACTGTAATTGTTGTGTTTGATTTCCTTTGTGCGTGGTGTGAGTATGACGTGTGATGTTGAGGTAACATTAACACAGTAGCCATTGTTCGGCCACAAATATTAAAGTCAACGCTAAAAAGGGCACAAATACTATTCTAAACAAACTAAACTAACATTTTACAACTATCAACCGACTTATACCTATTGAGACTTATTCAACACTTCTTCAATAACAACGAAACTTTTACTCAAACACCATCAATAATGGCGACAATGTCTAGTACTTGGATCTACATAAGGTCTAGTACATGTGTCTGTATGTGTGAGTTACACGCGACCCAGCCGATACAACCCGATCCGACCAATCATTATTACACGCTTATATCATATCATTAATGCTTAACAATAACTGTCAATAGGTGTTTGACTGTTTATTTGCATTCAACAATTGGGATTACATCGATCATACATACTTACCAATTAACAAGTGAGTTTCGTGGCACCTTTTTACACTTATGCAATATTTCAATCATTTACAACTTGGGGGAAAAGTATGCTAACTCATTTTCAATGCTGTACAATTTACTTACATTTTACATACAAGGAATCAACGTGATACTGTGTTGCAAGTACTATTTGATACATGCTTGGGTCTGATGTGTGGTTCTATCTTTGCAACTATTTAATTCCAGTGTGGGAACCGACGGTTAGGTATTGGTAGTACTACTGGGTTGACACCCCCACCCTTGTTCGATGGTATACTAGTTGGTACCATCAGTGGCCAGGAACGGGCCCTTGGGTGAATATATGCCGGCAATTTCTTTGTGTACGTCGCTAGGTTTGGTTGCAAAGCTCATGTCATGTGATTTTACTTGTGTATATAACTGTATTCACGGTATTCCATTACACTTACTTATTACAACATCACTTACATTTTATTACATAAACCTGCGAGCTCACCAACAATTATGTTGACCGTTTTAAGCATATCTTTCAGGTGATCATGCAAGTCCAGGAATCTAGGTGTGCTGCCTTAGTGGAGACCCTAGGATGCATTTTGGGACTTAACATGTTTTGACAAACAATCTTTTAGAACAATGTTAACATTTGTAAACAATTATCATCTTTTGAAACTTGTTCCCGGGTTGTGGGAATTAACATTTACAATTTCATCTTTATGTGTTTATGTGTTATCATTATCATGTTATGCTTATGGCTATGTTGTCGTGAACATTGACTAAACACGACACAAGTCCCCTTGTTGTCGGGTGTCGTCATGACACGCTTGTCATCATTTATTATATTGCATCTCTATCGCTTACCATGTGTTATGACGATCCCGGTCTCGTTACATCCCCGTGTTTCCGCTTTTAGCGGGGGTGTGACAATCATATTAATGAATATGTGAATAGTCATAGACAATGAATAAATCCTGATCAAGTGTGTTCCAGGTCAGTGATATCACAGCAAAGGAGACACAAGATCTGAGGACAGACAATGAGTGTTTTTGATAAATTATCAACTCACTTACTTTTTCAATTCTTGGATTTATTAGAGTAGTTTTAGATATGACATGATGTAAATCATACAGAGACTGAGAGAGCTCAACCATCATCATGACATGCAAGAAAAAACACATACTCAACTTATTACCTGAAACATATGTATCATCAGAGTTCATGTTACTTTTAGAGAATGATCATGGATAACCATTTGATCAGCTCTGATTATTCATTTGAATAGTTTGTGCACATTGGCATCTTTTGCATCAAAGAGAGAATCCAGGTCTGTAATCACTTACAACAAAGTATATCTCAGCACTTCAGGTCTATGATGACTCATAACTAAGAAGTGATATGATGCTTTGTAACAGATCTCATGATTAAACACATTATTAACAGGTGTGAGTGGTGTAACTTAACAAGCATTCAATCTGATAAGCCAAAACAACTCAAAAGTACTCAGATGAATAAACACAAGCATTAAGATTTAGTTTGATCACAAGAATTTACTTTTTCAGCATAATAGTAAGATATTGTCTACACATCATATCTGATCATGTCAAACTTTATTAATGAGTGAAGTATGCAACTGATCTCACTAATGTACTATCATTTCTCACATATTGCATAACATATTCCTTTCTAAAAAATGTAAACTGACAATTAGAAAAAGACTCTATTTTTGTAGTTTTGATTTATATTTTTGTATTTGATTTTTCTAAGGAAACAAGAATCACACACACACAAAATATAAACAGGCAATTAACAATGAGAGGATCACTTATTATGATCTTTTGATTTAGAGAGTTCACATATGATTTATTAGACCAATTGACTCTACTAAATACTCAAACCGTCCTTGTAGGAAGGCTTTAGTAAATAGACCTGCCAACTATTTTTCTATTGCAATTTGAATCAATATGATTAATCCTTTTTAGAGTTATCTCTGAGAAAATGATATCGAATTTCGATATGTTTTGTTTTTGAATGTTGAACAGGATTAGCTGTTATGAACATAGCAGCAGTGTTATCAATGTAAATTGGTGTTTTAAGAAATTTGAACCCATAATCCAGTAGTTGATTTTGCAACTAGAGGATTTGAGAACATCCTGCTGATGCAGCAATGTACTCAGCTTCTGCAGTTGAAACAGAGACATTTGTTTGTTTCTTACATTGCCACGAGACTAATCGGGGACCAAGAAATTGACACCCACCCGAAGTAGATTTTCTATCTTGACAACATCCACCATAATCACTATCTGTATATCCATGTAGTTCAAAGTTACCCTCGTAAGGATACCAAAGCCCTAAGGCTGGTTTACCTTTGAGATACCTGAATATCCTTTTGACAGCAATTAAGTGAGATTCTTTCAGGTCTGATTGATACATGGCACAAACACAAACTGCATACATAATGTCTGGTCTAGATGCAGTAAGATACATCAAAGAACCAATCATTGATCTGTATAACGTTTGGTCAATAGATTTTCCTTTTGGATCATGTTCAATCTTAGTGTTAACATTTGCGGGAGTTCGTATGGACTGACAGTCATGCAACTTAATTTTCTTCAAGAGCTTGTCAACAAACTTCTTTTGATTGATGAATATTCCATCGTCAGCTTGCTTGACTTGAAGTCCAAGGAAGAAATTAATCTCTTCCACAGAACTCATTTGGAACCGAGATTTCATGATTTCTTCAAATTCATTGCACAATTTTGGACTAGTAGAACCAAATATGATGTCATCAACGTACACTTGTACACATAAGAGATCATCATTATCTTTCTTTATGAAAGTTGGATCAATTTTCCCTCTTGTGTATCCATGTTGGATTAAGTGTTGTGATAACGTCTCATACCAAATTCTAGGGGCTTGATGAAGTCCATATAAAGCTTTACTCAGCTTATATACTCGATGTGGAAATTCTACATCCTTAAAGCCTGGAGGTTGCTTCACAAACACATCATCAGTAATAGGACCATATAGAAATGCACCCTTTACATCCATTTGATACACCTTAAATTTCATGAATGAAGCATAAGCCAGGAAAACTCAAATGGATTCAAGTCTTGCAACTGGTGCAAACACTTCATCATAATCTATTCCTTCTTCCTGTGTGTACCCTTGTGCAACAAGTCTCGCTTTGTTCCTTATTACAACACCACGATCATCAGTCTTATTTCTAAATAACCATTTCGTGCCTATAGCATTTTCTCCTTCAGGTAGATCCACCAATTTCCACACTTCTTGTTTGCGAAATTGAAGTAATTCTTCTTGCATGGCTTCTATCCAACCATTGTCCTTTAATGCTTCGGTAAAATTTTTAAGAACAATTTGAGAAATAAAACAAGAGTATAAGCACACATTTGCTTGTTCTGATTTACTCCTTGTTGTTCTCTCATTCAATCGACCAATAATCTGAGAAATTGGATGATTCTTGTGAATACGAGATGTTGGAATCTTATCACATTGAAACTTAACATCTAGATTTGTTTGGTTCAAGGTGGAAAGCTCATGTAACAAAGTAGAAGAATGTGGATTGAAGTTTGGAACTTGAGTCGGTGAGTTAATAAAGTAATCAAAGTTACCAGTATCAACTACATCACCAGAGATGGATGATGTTCCAGACTCAAGTAGCACAAACTCATTACCATCATTAGGAATATGTTGTGATCCTTCCTGATCAAATGAAATTGAATGATCTGAAACTGTATTATCATGATTATTGTCATCGAATTGTATTGTTGAGTCCTTGACAAATGATAAAAATGGGTAGTCTGAGCTAGAAGCATCTGTGTCATCAGAATCTGAATCCTCACTGAAAGATCCAAGATCTCCTCTAGAGTTCTTCTTACCTGTAGAATCAAGACATTTTGGTTGATTAAACAAGTTAGATTGAAGAAAGTTTGATAATGAGTCTAAATCAAATAACCATGCAGGACCATTTGAAACTAATGGAAAAGAATTTTCCAGAAAATAACGTTGAATGTTTCAAGAATTATATTTGTCCTAGAGTCGTACACTCGATAGGCTTTTGAAACAGATGAGTATCCAACGAAAAATCCATTATCAGATTTTGCTTCATATTTTTCCTAATTGATCATTTGAATTAAGAATCATAACAGGACAACCAAATGATTTTAGAAACTTTATGTTCGGTTTCCTGCCAAACATTAACTCATATGGAGTTTTCAATTTATCTTTCACAATTACGATTCTGTTCTGAACGAAACACGCAGTTGATATAGCTTCATCCCAAAAAGTGATAGGAATTTTTGCATCAGCTAACATAGAACGAGCAGCTTCAATCAGTGTTCTATTCTTCCTTTCAGCAACTCCATTTTGTTGAGGAGTTCTGGGAGCACTGAACTGATGAGCTATCCCTTTCTGTGCACAAAACATTTCAATGTTAGCATTTTTGAATTCCGTTCCATTATCACTTCTTATTATTTTCACTTTATTTTCTGATTGATTTTCAACATTAATGATAAATTCTTTTAGTAAATCAGCCGTTTCAGATTTGGCATATAAAAAGAAAACCCATGAAAATCTTGTATAGTCATCAATGATAACTAAACAATATGATTTTCGTCCAATACTCTTGACATTTGTTGGTCTAAAAAGGTCCATATGTGTCACACCCCGGGCCCAGAGAGGCGGGACGTAACGGTTGGTAAACAACAACCAAAATTGCAGCGGAAACTAAATGGTTTAATACAATGCATCTCACAATATTTACATTAGAATACCGGCTTAGTTTCAGTTTACAAGGCGTCTCAATCTACAACCCATAGGTATCATGATCTATCTCTTGGTCAATATTTCTTGAGGCTTCAGTAACTAAGGCTTCTAGGCTCGACCTTTTACTTCAACACCTACCCTCACTTCTTGCTTCGGACTTAAATATCTTCTACAGCTCAGTTAAGCTACCTAGCTGTACCTGAAAGACATGCTCAAAAGATTTTGTGTCAACATAAAGTTGGTGAGTTCAAGTGCTTAAAGTTTAAAAACAAGAAGAATTTAGCAAATCCTCTTTAAAAAAATGAATGAATCATAGTTTCAACATCGTGGGAGAAAAATCATAATCAACCCTGCACTCAGTCCCGGTTGGCCTCTTCTAAAGTTGTGCTTTACCGGATATTCCCGAAGGAAGAAACTGAGCCCCAAACCAGTGAACCCTACTTGCCCGGATGGTTCACCATAGTATCTTAACGAAACTTGTTACATGCCACAACGACCCCTTAGGATCTCTGTGGGGTAACCTTCCTTGGACGGAAGCCACTGTGTGTGGGGGATTCCCCAAATAGATCTATCCATATAAAACAAGCGGTTCACGAAATAATTAATGATCATGATATAAGTATCAGCAGGTAACCACAAATCCCACATAGAATCATCAAGTAAAGCACAATTATAGTTCAAAAATAACAGAGCATGCTTCACCCCAAAACAGTAGTAAAAAGGGGAATCACTAGTACTCACCTGGTATCCTTATACAAATTCTGAACTCGGTAAAGAAATGCGAAGGTCGCCAACAAAGCAATCCTAATTAGAATATATGAGATTCATGTTTAGAATTAGCACGATGTTATTACATGCGTGCGGTTGAGCTCTTGAGTTAACTTAAAGTTAACATTTAGTATCATTGATTCAGATTAGATTCTTGTGAAATTATCAATTGTTATGCACTCACTCGTGCATATTGGGTTAATGCCCTTATCCGATAAATGATTCTTTGCATAAAGAGTGTAGCCATAAACGGTTGATATCAAGGATTTCCAATCTTTATAGATAGTTTTTAATGATGAAGTAAGTAATCTATAATGTTCCAAATGATGTTTATAATGCTTACACTTATATCATAATGTTAAATTGATTGATGCTAAAATAATCCAAATATTGATAATAGTTGTCGATATATTTAATAAAAGGGGTGATACAAATAATATTATTCCAATAATAATTAGATGATCGACTATGAATAGTAACAAGATGATGGATTATTATAGTATATTCAAGTCTTTTATCTTAAATAAAAAAACGTGTAGATGTCGGTTAACCCATGTATTTATTGTATATGTATATGCACAATCGTATTTGTATGTATTTTACATCCCGAAGCCTTGTATGGATTTAGTGTGACATGGGATCAAATTGAGTTGTATCGTCATTAACATGTTATAATCCTTCTTATATTGTAATGATACATATATTTCTATCTAGGTAGATTTCTGATAAATATCGTTGCTACCTAAGTCTCATGTTAGAAGTATCCATTTAAATCAGATAATTATCTCAAGTGGCGTTCGCTTTCGTTTTATAACTTATGTATTTTACATAATTAGAGCTCAAGTATCACGCATATAAATTATAATTAAATTTCAAATGTGTTGCGCGTGCGATTATACCTTTCACTCGATTCACGTTCGCTAACCCACTCATATTGCTCTTGATCTAATCGCGTTCACGTTCCGTTGACTGCTCGTTGACCAAGTTTGGCCAGTGGTTATCCAAAGCTTCACCTTGACTTTCTAACACAACCCCAACCATAATCGACAGCAACAATCACGATCAAGACCACTACATCACCACTAAAATACCATTTCAACCATGATTTTCACAATCATCCAAATCGGACTTTAGTCCATCATCATAGCAGCCCAAAACAACAACCAAACTACAAAACCCACACCCAAGAACCACAATCACAACCATCTCCACCATCACCATGCACCGCCATTACAACCACCATCATCACCGTGCACCGCCATTACAACCACCATCATCACCACCTAAACCCGACAACCATAAATCACAGCCAACTATCGGGCTGCCATCACCACAACCGCCCTTTCGGGACCCAGATTTACCGGAACCACCACTCAAATCGACAACTCCCTTTGCCATAACCGCCTATGCGATCGTGAACCAAGAGGTCGTCGGATCCCAACCGCCTTAGGCAGTCCTCACATCCGCTATCGACAGCCAGCAACAACACCATCACGGTCATCACTGATGCTGCCTTTGGCAGGCCGTCGGGAACCACCGATCGACCACCGCTTGCCCACAAAATCAGCCACCTTCGACTCCCCTAATTGCCATCACTAACCCACGCAGCACAGTCATCGGAACCCCATCATCACCACCGCAACCGTAGCCGCGGTCGACCTCCACAACCACCATAACGATAGCCGCGACAGCCACCTTCACCGCCAACACCTTGCGCCGTCACCTTCCAACGCCCATAACTTTCAAACCGTTAAGAGTAGACATCGCCGCTACCGCCGTTGGAAAGATCTCGTCGAGACGAAAGAAGAGTATGGGTGGCATTCGCCGCCACTCGCCGCCAGTCGCCGGCGCCGGCGGCTGAAAACTCGCCGGAACCCTAGCCGCCGTGCCTTCTTTCTTCCATATCTTTCACACCGTTGCGAACTAGAAGAAACCGCCACCACCATCGTGATCAGGGGGTCGAGATCTACCCGGTCATGTATGGCACTCTCCCTCACTCGCCGGAAAGTCGTCGCCGGTGGCCGGAAACCGGCCGGAAGTCCACCGGAAGGAGGGGGCTGCGGCTGCCCCTTTTTTTTCTCTCGAAAGTGTTTAAAAACCCTAAGATGGAGAAAATTGGTTATATAGTAGGGTTAAGTGATGGGTTCGTTAATGGTTCGGTTCGTAACACGTTCAGATCAGTTTTTCTCGTATTGTTATGAATTTATTTCACGATGGTTTTAATTATACCAAATGTGATAAATGTTCCAAGAGTATTTATTTGATCATATTTAAAATTTGCTTGATAATTAAACGAGTTCCAACATGTAAATATCGCGTATTCAACACGTTTAACATGTTTTTAAACGTTTTCCTCGAATGAGCAATGTTATTATTTTGGATTATAATATATATAACCTTAAGTATTAATTACTATTTTGCACCTTAATTCCCACGTCGGCCGCGTTAAAACTTTATCTGTTAAATTCTCGGGTTTGACCTAATCTCAGGCCGGTACACGCCTCGGTCGCCTCTCGAATCACATTGCTCCTGGATAACCGTCTCACTCTCTAATCTAGAATGTTATAATAGGTATAATAATAAGATAAATATTTGTGACGTTTTAGGGCTCGGTTGTCGCATCATATGTCCGTTAAATGCCGGTGTATCCGGTATTCGTGTTTTTCCGACGTATCATAGCTGATTATACACGTTTGGTTAGGATCTTTTAGCAAGTACTAGTTACAGTATGCATCATGATTAACAATGTTTTTAAAATAATATAACCCTTATAAGTATGTTCTGATGTAAATTAGACGTTGTACGCGTTAGATTACCGGGACTTTACCGGTTATAGGTTTTGAATCTGTTTTTGGTTTGGGATTCTTATCGTAGTTGCTTCGAATCACAAATTAATTTATTATCTTATGATCACTTATTTAATTAGATGGTAAATGGGTATTGGGCCTTAAATGGGTCTTGTTTATAAGTTTGGGCCCTTATTGGGCCTATTGGGCCTAAAAAGGCTAGTTTCTTTTCCAAGCTTTCTTTGGTAAGCCCAATTCAATCCGGACCTTTATTGGGTCCTATATACATTAAGTTTTCTAATTGGGCTAGATTTCAGAGGTGTTACATTCTCCCCTCCTTAAAGAAATTTCGTCCTCGAAATTTTAGTATCGCATATTGTTTCGAGTGTGTTACACTCATAGTATGAGTCTTGAGGATTTTAAAGTTATTCAGCTGAGCATTCCATGACGAAAGTTGTCGATTAGGCATCAAACAACCGGGTTTGCTTTTGATTCAAGTAATTATCCCAACATTAGAACATGTTTGACAAAATCAGAGAGTCGATTCATGAATAGATTTTTGGCTTCACAATCAGGTCATTTTATCATTTGAACAAAATTAACAAGAAGTGATTCTCCACTGGGGTTCAATACCCAATCCTACTAGGTAGATCTAGGAAGGAAACAAATACTAAAAATCCTGGCAATATCACCGTCCTCACGGAGAGTCTTACGAAAGGTTGTGAAGTATCAGAGGTTGATGTGAATGCCTTCAATTAGACTTAATAGTCAAGTCGGCTATACGTCACTATTAACTCCTTAGAATCATAAGGTAATAGGTCATAAGATGTCATAGATTAAAGTCTTCAGATCAAGGAGGATGTGGGTTCCCCAGGAGTATAGATTAACATTTAGAACCGCATGATATTCCCATAAAGCTAAAACTAAGAAATTTTCACGACTAATAAGAACGAAGAGGTTTGGTCACACAAAAAGGGTCACTACTTTTCCAGCCTTCCTACTCCGGAACTATACTGCATGCGATAATCCTAGTCTTCGAGTAGTTCCATCTCTCTTAACTTACGTATGTCGAGGGTTTTCCCAATCAGGATGTGTCATAAGCTCTTGTGAACTGACGTTGGAAGAATTTGCAAATTCACGATGATACAGGTGAAGTCAGAAGAAGAAAAGCCTAATGGTAGGCTATCTGCATCCATTAATGCGGTTAAGTAGAGACAAACGCGGCCAAGACTTGTTCGTTCACATTTAGAAATGCGAGCGTCTTAGGACAAATGCGGATGTCGACCTCCTATCCGCACTTGTCAATGCGGTTGATATTACCGATTGATGATCACCCTATGTTGTTTGAACTAGTATTCTAATGGGTGGTCGGGAGACTTGTACAGCTAATGTATCCGAATGCATATTTTATTTTGTAAAAGTCGCGCCCCATAGTTCCAGTTTTTGTATAATGTAACTCTTCACGTGTTTCTTATATTGTCGGGCGCCTAGAAGCTTGTCTTACATCATTGCACCAACACACATCTGAAGCCTTCTAATCCGTGTCCAAACGAATTTGGCATATTCCTGGGATTACGATGCTAGTTGTATAGCTGCACGAGTGAAGCTTTTATTGATCCTCCTTAAATTTTCGCTTATCCCTAAACGTTGACATAACTTAATGAGTTTTTACTATTCTCGGACTTAGATAGCCCTAAATTTTAGCAAATTGTCTCGAGTTTCATGCTTACTAGCAATGTCGAGATAACAAGCATGCCTAAGTAGGACTTACTGAATCCCATTCATCAGGCTCATGAATACCGTGGGTGTGTGAGCCAGCCCAAACAAGCTTGAATGTGATTTTCCTATTGACTCTGATGTATTTTAAATGCAATCCTTGGTAACGTCTTTATCACTCATATACCCGGCTGATAGCATTAGAAGTGTAGTCAGTACCTTACAAGTGATTAAGCAGGTTAACAATTCTGGAAAAAGGGTTATCACTTCTTCAAGGTAACTTTATTCAACTCTTGATAGTTTGTCCATATTAAGAGCATTCCATTCCACTTCCCTCAAAGTTTATTAGGGTTCTTCAATGTGAGACACTATGTCTTATGAACCGTTTATCTAATAGTTGTCAGATCTCCCTTCCTTCCACGAGCTTCTTAACTTGTTTCGAATTTCGTACCACCATACACACTCTTCTCTCTCTCCGATTCACTTTCCTTTAGGGCAACTCCAGCTGTCATCTTATCTACAGAATCGTTGTATATGCTTCCACTAATTCCCTTATAGTGCTTCCTAATCAAGGTCAACCTTCTAGATGACTTCTTTCTCGCTCCCTTTCTCCAAGGTAACCGTATCCTGTAGGGGTCCATTCGTGCAACAAGTAACCTCATCTAAAACCTAGTTACTTATAGGCCTATCAATTGTTCCACTGAAGTATGATAGTAACCTTCTGGCTCGGATTTCAACGTACGGAGTTTACTAGGGTATGCTATTGGTGAATTGCTCTATAAAAGGTTTAGAAATTTAGAGGGGAAAATATTTAATGCTTACGACTGGTTATTGCTATGCTGGTCTTTCTCGCCTACTATCTTCTACATGTTTCATTACTACGTCGTAGTTTGACCTCAAGTGATTTAACACATGAGATTTCTTGTAGCTGATCTTCTATGCTTCTTAATACATCTTTTGGAGCAACACATTCCTCTCAGCTCCAACTGAGAGTCTTCCCGCATGAATTATTTGTTATCACCGGCATCTTGACTTGATAGGGTTCTAAAACTTCGTTAAGGTGCTTATTAGTAGAGAGGGAACTATCTACCACTCTATTAACCTCTTATATAACATTTGGATTGTAATCTAACTTTGTGATCTTTGCTCTTGCTTCACGAATTCATCGCTCAAATAGTAGAACTCTCGAGGTAGAGATGACTCGCGGATTCATCACCATTCATTAGTCCAAGAGTTAAATAAAGAATAAGTCCGGAACAAAATGTGTGAAAACAGGGAATTCACCAACATTGTAGACTCAGATATTTGTTTCGAAGGCTCAAAGATCAAATTTTCTCGGCGAATAACTTTGGCACTCGGGCTATTTATCTTTACGGAAATCGGGGCTATAGGATGAGGTCTTGTTTCCTACTTATTCTGGCACTCGAAAGGTTACCAAACACGGCCAGTTAAAAGCATGGTCAAAATAGTTCAACTTATGTTTCAATCGAAGTTTGTCACCGGTGATTAACGGTTGAGGATGATGAATGATTTCACAAGCATAGTACTATGAATAATGATAGTTAATTACTATCGAATATGATATTACGAATAGCGCTTGGGTTAAGGGGTTCTATTACCATGAATAGGTGTAGAGAAGTTATATTCATTAAGGACTTTAAGAAAAAGGTCAGAGGTATTCTAGACTCTAGAATGTCCTATGAAGTGTGAGTTGCTAGGAAAGAAGGAAGTGACAAGTCCTCTATGCCATTGATCACAATAGGTGCTTCTCGTAAATCTGTTACTCCGGTATATTCTCGGCTGCAACCATTATGTTAGAGGGTCCCTTACTATGTCGAGGAAGTTTTGTCGAGTTCTATGTTAGGTAGGAAGAAATTTTCAGACATCGCCAAAAAAAGCGCGACTAAAGTACACCGACAACTTAGGTGAAGTGCCATACTTTCAGCACCAAACTGGATGGGTTTGAAATAACATTTGATGATCTGCTGGGTTGGATAGTTGTATCATTATACTTCCAATAGGAGGGCAGAACAAAGAAAGA
This sequence comes from Flaveria ramosissima, assembly GCA_025215565.1. Lineage (NCBI taxonomy): Eukaryota > Viridiplantae > Streptophyta > Magnoliopsida > Asterales > Asteraceae > Flaveria > Flaveria ramosissima. Next base: position 53,719,202 of record CM046039.1, read on the forward strand.
GAGAGAAAGAAAAGGGGATAATTACTACAATATCGTCCTGGTAGCTCTTCAAGAGTTAAATGTTTTCTCTCAGCATGAAAGTTTTAAATTTATAATTTTGAGTATATATGGATATTGGTGTTTAATCTTGAATGTTCTAGTTCCTTGAGTGTTATAACTTGACATTAGTTTACATGACAGGCTCCACCAGAATTCAAGGGTACCTTTAAATTCACCATTACGTGTGCACCCATAATCGTCAATTTACCTTACACTATCATTCTAGTTGTTCCCATCATAAGTTTCAAGTTTTGTGTAATTAGGTTCTGGAGTTAAAATTTTTCATTTGGTCATCATCTGCAATTAAGCACATTTAGATTCTAGTTACGCTAACATTCTTGCTAACCCAACCATTTTCAAAGTACAGTTCAACAAACCTGGTAACGAGCAATCAGGTACAAGCTATAATAGGGAGCAGATCAAACTAAAAGCATCATGATTGCTATCCTATCATTGTATTCCAACAAGTATCATCATATGAATGAAGCATATAAACAAGTATCACTAAAGCAGTTGTCTCATGTAACGACACAAGTCGTATCAAGTATTCAACTAATAGCAGTTGTTTCATATAACGACAGAAGGTCGTATCAAGTATAAAAATAATAGCTGTTGTTTCATATAATGTCAAAAGTCAGTTGTGTAATCAGATAAGTATCTCCCCAGAATTTAAGTCTTAATATACTTGCACATCTTTGATTCATAATATACCTAGTCCCAGTGCTCAGGGGTCCTAGTAGTCAACTCCAGAAGATTCCAAATATTCTTAGTTTACTCGGGTGCACCTTCATAGGTAGTACCCTAATGCAACAAGGTTTCTTATGGGTAGGAATTCATAATAGTATCTATCCCATGAGGTGTACAGATTAAAGACGAATGTCCTGAATGGAATCTATTCCGTTGTAACTTTAGATCACTAATTCATGGAAACAACCTACCAGGCTGGTCCTATTTATGGTTGTAGCTTAGGTGTTCTCGAAGTAAACCCACTTTCCTATAACCTGGCTTAACTAGACTCGGAAAGTCTTCTTACAAAGGTGGTCCTATAAGGTTCACATGGTTGTAGGTTAGGTCTCGCGAAGCAGACCTACTTCTCTACAACTTGGCTCTGATACCAATCTGTCACACCCCGGGCCCAGAGAGGCGGGACGTAACGGTTGGTAAACAACAACCAAAATTGCAGCGGAAACTAAATGGTTTAATACAAAGCATCTCACAATATTTACATTAGAATACCGGCTTAGTTTCAGTTTACAAGTCGTCTTCAATTACACACCCATAGGTATCATGATCTATCTCTGGTCCATATTTCTTGAGGCTTCAGTAACTAAGGCTTCTAGGCTCGACCTTTACTTCAACACCTACCCTCATTCTTGCTTCGGACTTAAATATCTTCTATAGCTCAGTTAAGCTACCTAGCTGTACCTGAAAGACATGCTCAAAAGATTTTGTGTCAACATAAAGTTGGTGAGTTCAAGTGCTTAAAGTTTAAAAACAAGAAGAATTTAGCAAATCCTCTTTAAAAAAATGAATGAATCATAGTTTCAACATCGTGGGAGAAAAATCATAATCAACCCTGCACTCAGTCCGGGTTGGCCTCTTCTAAAGTTGTGTTTTACCGGATATTCCCGAAGGAAGAAACTAAGCCCCAAACCAGTGAACCCTACCTGCCCGGATGGTTCACCATAGTATCTTAACAAAACTTGTTACATGCCACAACGACCCCTTAGGATCTCAGTGGGGTAACCTTCCTGGGACGGAAGCCACTGTGTGTGGGGGATTCCCCAAATAGATCTATCAGTATAAAACAAGCGGTTCACGAAAGAATTAATGATCATGATATAAGTATCAGCAGGTAACCATAAATCCCACATAGAATCATCAAGTAAAGCACAATTATAGTTCAAAAATAACAGAGCATGCTTCACCCCAAAAGAGTAGTAAAAAGGGGAATCACTAGTACTCACCTGGTATCCTTATACAAATTCTGAACTCGGTAAAGAAATGCGAAGGTCTCCAACAAAGCAATCCTAATTAGAATATATGAGATTCATGTTTAGAATTAGCACGATGTCATTACATGCGTGCGGTTGAGCTCTTGAGTTAACTTAAAGTTAACATTTAGTATCATTGATTCAGATTAGCTTCTTGTGAAATTATCATTTGTTATGCACTCACTCGTGCATATTAGGTTAATTAATGCCCTTATCCGATAAATGATTCTTTGCATAAAGAGTGTAGCCATAAACGGTTGATATCAAGGATTTCCAATCTTTATAGATAGTTTTTAATGATGAAGTAAGTAATCTATAATGTTCCAAATGATGTTTATAATGCTTACAGTTATATCATAATGTTAAATTGATTGATGCTAAAATAATCCAAATATTAATAATAGTTGTCGATATATTTAATAAAAAGGGTGATACAAATAATATTATTCCAAAATAATTAGATGATCGACTATGAATAGTAACAAGATGATGGATTATTATAGTATATTCAAGTCTTTTATCTTAAATAAGAAAAACGTGTAGATGTCGGTTAACCCATGTATTTATTGTATATGTATGCACAATCGTATTTGTATGTATTTTACATCCCGAAGCCTTGTATGGATTTAGTGTGACATGGGATCAAATTGAGTTGTATCGTCATTAACATGTTATAATCCTTCTTATATTGTAATGATACATATATTTCTATCTAGGTAGATTTCTGATAAATATCGTTGCTACCTAAGTCTCATGTTAGAAGTATCCATTTAAATCAGATAATTATCTCAAGTGGCGTTCGCTTTCGTTTTATAACTTATGTATTTTACATAATTAGAGCTCAAGTATCACACATATAAATTATAATTAAATTTCAAATGTGTTGCGCGTGCGATTATACCTTTCACTCGGTTCACGTTCGCTAACCCACTCATATTGCTCTTGATCTAATCGCGTTCACGTTCCGTTGACTGCTCGTTGACCAAGTTTGGCCAGTGGTTATCCAAAGCTTCACCTTGACTTTCTAACACAACCCCAACCATAATCGACAGCAACAATCACAATCAAGACCACTACATCACCACTAAAATACCATTTCAACCATGATTTTCACAGTCATCCTAACCGGACTTTAGTCCATCATCATAGCAGCCCAAAACAACAACCAAACTAGAAAACCCACACCCAAGAACCACAATCACAACCATCTCCACCATCACCATGCACCGCCATTACAACCACCATCATCACCGTGCACCGCCATTACAACCACCATCATCACCACCTAAACCCGACAACCATAAATCACAGCCAACTATCGCGGCTGCCATCACCACAACCGCCACCTTCGGGACCCAGATTTACCGGAACCACCACTTAAATCGACAACTCCCTTTGCCATAACCGCCGATGCGATCGTGAACCAAGAGGTCGTCGGATCCCAACCGCCTTAGGCAGTCCTCACATCCGCTATCGACAGCCAGCAACAACACCATCCACGGTCATCACTGCTGCTGCCTTTGGGCAGGCCGTCGGGAACCACCGATCGACCACCGCTGCCCACAACATCAGCCACCTTCGACTCCCCTAATCGCCATCACTAACCCCACGCAGCACAGTCATCGGAACCCCATCATCACCACCGCAATCGTAGCCGCGGTCGACCTCCACAACCACCATAACGATAGCCGCGACAGCCACCTTCACCGCCAACACCTTGCTGCCGTCACCTTCCAACGCCCATAACTTTCAAACCGTTAAGAGTTAGACATCGCCGCTACCGCCGTTGGAAAGATCTCGTCGAGACGAAGAAGAGCATGGGTGGCACTCGCCGCCACTCGCCGCCAGTCGCCGGCGCCGGCGGCCTGAAAACTCGCCGGAACCCTAGCCGCCGCTGCCTTCTTTCTTCCATATCTTTCACACCGTTGCGAACTAGAAGAAACCGCCACCACCATCGTGATCAGGGGTCGAGATCTACCCGGTCATGTATGGCACTCTCCCTCACTCGCCGGAAAGTCGTCGCCGGTGGCCGGAAACCGGCCGGAAGTCCACCGGAAGGAGGGGGCTGCGGCTGCCCCTTTCTTTTTCTCTCTAAAGTGTTTTAAAAACCCTAAGATGGAGAAAAATTGGTTTATATAGTAGGGTTAAGTGATGGGTTCGTTAATGGTTCGGTTCGTAACACGTTCAGATAAGTTTTTCTTGTATTGTTATGAATTTATTTCACGATGGTTTTAATTATACCAAATGTTATAATGTTCCAAGAGTATTTATTTGATCATATTTAAAATTTGCTTGATAATTAAACGAGTTCCAACATGTAAATATCGCGTATTCAACACGTTTAACTTGTTTAAACGTTTTCCTCGAATGAGCATTGTTATTATTTTGGTATCATAATATATATAACCTTAAGTATTAATTACTATTTTGCACCTTAATTTCCCATGTCGGCCGCGTTAAAACGTTATCTGTCAAATTCTCGGGTTTGACCTAATCTCAGGCCGGTACACGCCTCGGTCGCGTCTCGAACCACATTGCTCCTGGATAACCGTCTCACTCTCTAATCTAGAATGTTATAATAGGTATAATAATAAGATAAATATTTGTGACGTTTTAGGGCTCGGTTGTCGCATCAGATGTCCGTTAAATGCCGGTGTATCCGGTATTCGCGTTTTTCCGACGTATCGTAGCTGATTATACACGTTTGGTTAGGATCTTTTAGCAAGTACTGGTTACAGTATGCATCATGATTAACAATGTTTTTAAAAGAATATAACCCATTATAAGTATATTCCGATGTAAATTAGACGTTAGTACGCGTTAGATTACCGGACTTTACATGGTATAGGTTTTGAATCTGTTTTTGGTTTGGATTCTTATCGTAGTTGCTTCGAATCACAAATTAATTTATTATCTTATGATCACTTATTTAATTAGATGGTAAATGGGTATTGGGCCTTAAATGGGCCTTGTTTAAAAGTTTGGGCCCTTATTGGGCCTATTGGGCCTAAAAAGGCTAGTTTCTTTTCCAAGCTTTCTTTGGTAAGCCCAATTCAATCCGGACCTTTATTGGGTCCTATAATACATTAAGTTTTCTAATTGGGCTAGATTTCAGAGGTGTTACAATATGTAACATTTGAAGAGGTTTTGATGTTGAGTTTATGAGCTTGGACTTATAAGACGCTTTGTGTTGCTTTCCCTTTAAACATGCTGAGCAGTGATCAGTTGTTGCAAAATTCTTAGATGGAATTCCAATGACATGATTTCCTACTACAAGCTTGTTCATATTCTTGAAATTTGAATGTCCGAGGCGTCTATGCCAAAGCTGGCTTTCATCATTTGATGCCTTAGCAATTAGGCATGTTGTTTCAGTTGAAGGATAAACTTGATACATATCCAGCTTGTATACATCTCTATCTCTTTCAGCTGTAACAATCACCCAATCTTTGCTTATCTTAAAACCTAGCTTCAAAACATAACAGAATGAATCATCAAATAGAACAAAGTATAATTTATCACATATTTGAGATACAATTAAAAGATTAAAGTTCAACTGTGAACAAAAGTTGACTTTATCAAAGCTTATTATCCCATCTGATACTGTTCCTTCTCTGGTTCTTTTTCCTCCAGCATCACCACCAAAGGCGACGTGTGTTCCATCCTCTAACTTAATGCCGGCTACACCCACTATCCACATACCATGTATTGAGTGGTCTTTTTGGGCGTACCTGCACAACAAGAAAATTAAGTTGAGATATCTACCCAAGCCGAGATGGTCTTGGGTTTCTAAATTTATCCACAATTGTAAATTGTTTGGAATAATGAAGATTATTCAATCAGGTTTATTCTTGATGATTTACCAATTTTATTTTGAAATTGTTTTGAAAATTGTTTGAATTATTTTTTAGAACATTCATATCATTTGATTGATCAACTTCTGAAATGTATTGATAACTAACATTTTTATTAGTCATCCTTACAGATCTTGGTATGAACTGTTCTTGCATTTTTTGTTTTGATCTCACATAATTGTTATTTTGAAAAGATCTCAAACCTGAAGAAGGTTGATTAGTGAATTTTTGAAATCCATCAGTTTGATTTCTCAAATATTGAGGATTAACATAACCTTTGCTCATGTTTGATTTTGGAAATCCTCTAGTAAGTGATCTATTTCTAAAATAACAATTTGCAGTATTGTGAGTCTTTTCATCACAATAAGTATAATATTTGTTAAAATAACAATCTGCTGTATGGCTTCTCATGTCACATATGTGACAGTATTTTTTGAAATAGCACTCAGCAGTATTGTGATTTTTCATGTCACAAATTTCACAGTACTTTTGTGGAGTTAAAAACAACTTTTTGTTAACTTTTTGACATTGACACAATGTTTGATTTTGGTGTCAAATAGTTAATCTTTTGTCTTTCATTTTTCATAGTTTGATTTTGTGCCAAATTATTTTGCATTTGTTTAACATGAACTTCCTTCTTGAATGCATTAGGAACAAATATTTTTGCTACAGCGGAAGTCTTGGAATCTGAACTTGATTTCAGATCAGAATGAGATTTGTTCATAATATTTACTTTGTTGTTTTGAAGAGAATTCATATTTAACAAACCAGCTGACACAAATTTTATCGATTTAAGTTTTATTGCTTGATTTGTTGCTTTGATCAAATTTTCTGAACTTTTGTTTTGTTCAGATGTTGTTTTTGATGATTTCTTTCTTCTTCTTTGATTCTTTGATTTAGAAGAACTTGGTTTACTTTCAGATTGAACATCGTCAGAAGAAGATTCCTTTTCAGATTGAACTTGTTTCAGATTAATAGTGTTTGAATCTTCTAATGTTCCTACCTGTTGTTTATCTTTGCTTTGAACTTTCACTTCTTCTAATACAACATGAATTTGATCAGAAGTGTTTTGTTTTGGTTGTTTTGGTTCATAAGATTTTATCTTGATTGGATGACCATTTTTAATCTTTTCTTGATCATTTTCAACAAACACTTGTACATTTTCCTTTTCTTCTTCTGAATTCTTGTTTTTGATCTGGAAAACTTTAAGTTTAGCTTTATTCTCAGGAGAATGATCATGTGTATTGAGTTCTCTGGTAGAGTGTTTGTAATAGATTCAGGCATAGGTTCATGAGTGAAACCTAACCCTACTTTTTGTTTATCTTTTCTTTTACTTACCAGTTTTTGTACAATCATTTTTGAACTTTTTACTTTAACCAGATCCATTTGAGTAGCAGCATGTGCTATCTTCTCCTGTTCAAGATTTTTGGTCATCTCTTCCAATTGTTTAGAAACAATTTCTAAATCTTTTAAAGTTTTGTTGCATGAAGTTTAAAGAGAGATAATCTTTTGATCTGCTATTTTATGATCAGATTTTAGTTTGCTATGCATTGACTCTTCTTGTTTAGCTTCTCACAGATTTTGAATGAGTAGTTTCTATAGTATTCAACATGTTCATAGCATGATTTAGTGCAGAGTTTTTCTCTCACTTTAGATGGGATTTCAGGGAATTTTGGAGATATGGTTTAAGATTTTGAAGATGAAGTGTGCAGGACCGGTTAAGGGCTTAACAATTACAATACAACAACATAAAGAGGAGATTAACCAAACTTGATCAAACAGTAAACTGGATTAACCAAGATAGTGATACAAAGAACACAAGTAATAATAAAGAGACAGAACAAGAGATTTGGGTTTCAAGGATGCAGTATATTGATTTCTCAAGTTCTATTACAAGTGTTACAAAGCATAAAGAAAGATATTAGAACAAGAAATACTTATACTACAACCTACAACCGGTTATACTTTGAAAGCCAGCTAGATACAATTGACTAGACACAAACAAAATCAATTGTAGAATCAAAAGGCATATCTGCCTTTTGACCTTGTGACTATGACATGCCATAGCTCACATCATTATCTATTACAAAAAGGATAAAGTACATAAAGTAGAAGGTTACAGACTTAAGACCTCAATGTACAGTTACCAAAAGCATGGACCTTTTCACCAACTCATGTAAGTTGGTGACTTTACAGAGATGCAGCGGAAAGGTGTCCAGCTTTATGGAACAGTACATCAGTTAAAGCATGTTACTAAAAGTCTTCGAAAGAAAGCTGTCTTCATAGGATGAAGCTTCGGAAGACTTTGTCTCTGAGGCTTCGGAAGACTTCATATTTGGCTTTGGAAGATATTGGTCTTGGCTTCAGAAGATTTTACACTTAGAATATTTCTAGTGCATGGTGTAAAACTTCCGAAGCAATTCTACTTCAGTACTTAGTGCATTACTTGCAGAAAGACTTTGGATGTTTTGGTTTGCATTAGACTTAAAGGAATCCTTACAAACTCCCTCTAGGCTGATGCTACCAAAACATTTAGAAGATCTTCAGATGTTAGTAGTCTTCAGCACAATCATGACCATACCCTTCTTCATTAGATGGTCAGGATCATTTTTCATAGTATCTTCTCATCTCAAGAGATCATGCAGAGGTAAGTTGATTATGTCTTGCCATGTATAGACATTCTCAACACCTTGATCTCTGATTACATGCCATCTTTCTGGATTGGTAGAGAAGGTCCAGGATAAGATGGGTGTCTCAGCTACCAGAGGAGCAACTTGCATTGGAGTTGATTGGGCTGCCTCTTCATGCACATCCTCAGGTTGATCTGACTCAGCCTGAGGTGTGGAGGTAGATGATTTAGGCTTCTTCTTCTTAGACATTAGTTTAGAAGCCATCCTCTTCTTCCTTTTAGATGACTTTAACTGAGAAGACTGGTCTGCAGCACCTTGTTGATCATCCTTGTCTTTCTAAGTTGGGTGTTCCTCCCTCACAGGTTCAGAAGTAGAGGGAGTTTGACCCTGCTGTGGATCAGAAGATGAAGCTTGCTGAGGCTCAGCAGGAGGTTCGGGTTGTGTTGTCTCAGGTTGTTCAACCTTAACCTCCACTTCAGGTGGGACTTGAGTTGGAACAGAGTGTAAGTCAATCAGTTCACCACTCTTAATCTTCTGCTTGATTACCTTTATATGCTCATCAATTATGGATAGAGACATAGGGCCAAGTCTCCTTCCGGAGAATCCATATTGCTTCAAGAAGCTCATCATCCTTTGTCTGTCCGCAGACTTCTTCATACTCTTTTGGATGATAGCTCTTGACTTTGCAGCTTCTTCCCTTAGCTTCTTCTTAGTTGTCTTTCGCTCCTTGACTAACTCAAGCTCAAGTTGTTTTAAGTACTCAAACTCAACAAAGTCACACTCAGGTAGTTGATCATTTTGATCCTATCTTCTTCTTTGTCTACCTGAGGTTCTTGTTGAACCACATCTTCTTGTACAGGGCTTTCTTGAACTAGGGAGAGAGTGGGAGCATGCTTGTAGAGTCTTTTCTGTCTCTTCTCCTCTTTGAATTGGAGAAGTAACCTTGCATCCTCTTTCTCTTTCATCTCTCTTGACACTTCCATGTCAGCCAGTTCATTTAGTTGTTTTAAGGGGAGAGAAATGATTTCATCAATGTCATAGTTCCTGGTCTGCAGATAAGTAATCCTGACTGCCCTCAACTCATCATCTTGAGTATTTGGTCTGAGGGCAGCCCTGATTGCAGCTTGCATAAAACTAGAAGACCCAGAGGAACTTTCTCCCCTTGGCTTCCTTTTCCTCTCTCTCTCTTCCTCCTCAATTTCCTCAGGAGTCAAAATCATTTTCCCTTTGTCACCCACAGACCTTTGTGACTCAGGGTGGATAGAGGTTTGGCCTTCATTGCTTGGTGTGCATCCATGCTCTGACTAGAGAGAGGCTGAGAAACACCTTCACCAGCACGTGTCTCAGAGTGAGTGTGAATCTCTGCAGCAATTGATGATGATGAGACAGGGTTCTCAGGTTCTGCCACTTGGCCTTCAGTCAAGGTTTCCCCTATGAAACTAATCTTAGGGTCCACCTCAACATCCAGTTGACCGATGACATTGCCTAATTGCCTAAGTCTCCTTCTTAAGCTAAACTCTACAATGATCCTGTCTTGGATTCTTTGAGTCAATCTGTCAGCCTGTCTTGAGTTGCTTGGATTGACAAGTGGCATATTGACTAGATCCAAACTTTCATAGAAGTTCAAGCTTTGAAAGTCAAATACTTATTGTTGCCCTTGAACTCTGTGAAGAATAAGAGCTCTTCTGTCAGCATCATACCTCCACCTTATAATGTAGTTTGAAGTTCCTTGAGGTGGGGATGACACATCCCTTGGTATACCTTCCTCAAAGAGACTCCTGATGATAGAGTCTATAGAATCCACATTAATGTGAACTTGAGGAAGTTGCTGAGAATGCACAATCGCAAGTGAGGATGGTGAGTCCTCTATGTCCATTCTCTGTGAAGAACTCCTAGGTTCTGTGGCTGCAATAACTTTCTCCTCCTTTTTGGTAGCATCACCCACTTGCATAGGTGAGCTAGAGGATAAATCAATCACATCCACAGGTTCTTGTGTTCCTGGTTGAGCTCTTCTTAAAGGTCTCCCAGCTAGTTTTTCCTTAAGATATGAAATCTGAAGTTGCTGATCATTGACCCTGTTTTGTAAGGTAGTCACCTGAGATTCAAGGTGACTGACCTTAGAGACTAAATAGGAGCATGTTTTTGATAGTTTTTGCACCTTTAGTCTCAAATTCCCCTCTTCTTCATCAGAAGAATCATTTGGGGATGAGATGATTGGACCAAAGTCCCCTCTCTCACCACCAGCTTGAGGTTCTTGGCTGCTGGTTTTCCTCTGCTCACTAGCAATCACAGTTGAGATGTCAGTGGGCTGAGTTGCCATGGTTGAGGTCTTAATGATGTAATCACTTGTAGAAGTGAGAGCCTCTTCCATATGGACATCCTGAATAGGTTCAGAAGTTTCAACCTCAGTTATAGGTGACTGATGTGGGCTAGACTGAGGAGCTCAGAAGTACTCATCTCTCTTTGAGTAGGGGAAGAGAAGAGAGAATCATGATACTCACTGAATCCTAAGTCTTCATCAGTATAGAAGGATAGGTTGGGAATGGGTTGATTTAGATCTAAAGGCTGGGGATGGTAACTGTCCCCTGAAGGTTGTTCACTTGAGTGTTGAGACTCAGAGTGAAGGCTTAAGGCTGTTGGGCTTGTGAGCTCATCAGGGTGAGCATGAGGAACCTCATCCCTGATAGTTGAAGAGATGGGAGTGGTTTGCTCCTCAGGGGAAGTGGGAGCTCTAGTGTCCACTTCCTCCTGTAAAGGTGAGTATATGGGGACCTGCACAGACTCAATAGCTTGATCAGGGGTTCGTTTGGATTTTCTTTGGTAGGTTAGGATTATTTGAGGCCTTTTTAGTGGTAAACGGGTAGAAGGTATGGGTTCAACACTAGCTTGTGTTGCTAGGTTGTCACCTTGAGCAATGAGCTCTAACATTTTGGGGACAAGGGCTGTTTCTACCCCTGAGAAGCCTACAGTTGGCTTCTTCATGATTTTAAAGATGCCGGGCTTCATCTGTCCCAATTTAAGAATATTACCTGTTTCCCTCAACTGTGAGCCTAGTTCACAGTTGAGAATGTGTTAAACATATCTAGGAAACATGTAATACTCTAAGGAGTCCAAGTTAGCAAGTAAATTGGTATAAACAAATTGAGAGTACCTGAACTTGACCCCTTGAACCATTCTATGCACTATGAAGGAGAGATCCTCAGGAATCTGGTCCCACCCTCCATGCTTGTTTGACAAGCTGTGGATAACCATATGGAGTAGGTATTTCCACTGGGATGAGACCTTCCCTTTCCTGAAGGTCTTTAGAGAGAAATCTCCCTTATAGCCCATCTGCTCAAAGGAATGATTGATAGCTTCCTTTGGGAAGGACAACTCACCTTCTTCATCATCCAGCTGCAAATGAGTATTGATGATGGCCGGAGTGATGAAGATTGTCCTCCCTTGCACTGTGGCAGACAGTGCCTTCTCCCCATCCATAATGACCTCTTGGCAGGTCTTCCAGAATTCAAGCAGATGATCCTCATACAGAGTAGGATCAATGGTTAGGGAGGTGAAATAATTTGATAGAGTTAAGAATTGGCAAATCTTTGAGAAACTTTCATCTTTCTCAGAGCTTAACAGAGCAACCTGGTTGTGTTGCCTGTGAAGTTGCATGGAGAAATCTGGGTTGTTTCTGCGGTTAAGGTTGGCCATTTGAGAAGCTTAAGGTTGAAGAAAGGTAAAAAGCAAAGGCGGTTTTGGAATTAGTTTTGAGGAATAGTAGAATTGAAGAAGATAGTGAGGAAGAGGGGGAACCGTTGGGTATTTATGTGAAAATGGATTTGAACCAAAGTTAATGAAAGAGGATGAACTTTGAAATCCGAAAGTCGGTCCCACCTCTGAAAAAGTAGTTTACTTTTGCTCAAAAAGTAGTTTTCTTGGAATTCGAAAAGCTTCCGAAGGTAAATTATCTTCGGAAGTTTTAATGAAAAAGCTTCCGAAGCTAAAATGACTTCGGAAGATTTTCCTGAGAGTCTTGAAAATTTTGCTTCGGAAGAGAAATAAACACTTGAATGCTTTGTATATGAAACAGCAAAGCTTCTGAGAGTTAATTTTGCTTCGGAAGAAAAAGGTCCTTAAAAACAAATAAGTGTCTAAGACAAGAATTTAAGCTTCGGAAGATAGATTTAGACTTCTTCCGAAGATAAAATTTCTTAGACAGTTATTTATTTTGAAGACGTGATTTCCTTCCGAAGGTAAAAGTATATCTTCCGAAGGATCGGAAAATTTTCAAGAATCTAAGGAAAGTCTTCAAAAGGATTTTATATCCAAGAAACATGAGCTTATGAAAGTGATGAACTAGACAACTTAGGACAACAGGACACATATTTTAAGAAATAATTAGAATTAGTTTTAAAAAAGATCTACTCAAAGTTAATCATCCCAATAACTAACATTAGATATTTAAATCTCTGTTCATCAAAAGCTTTTGTAAACAGATCAACATATTGTTCATCTGTATGAACCTTGACTAGTTTAATTAATCCCTTTTCATAGTTATCTCTTATTAAATGATACCTGATATTGATGTGTTTTGTCCTTGAGTGTTGCACAGGGTTCTCAGTGATAGAGATAGCACTATTGTTGTCTATGTGGATAGGAGTCTCCTTGAAGTTAAATCCATAGTCCAGCATCTGATTTTGAATCCAAAGCACTTGAGCACAATAACTTGCAGCAGCAATGTATTCAGCCTCAGCAGTTGATGCAGACACACAGGATTGTTTTCTTGGGCTTGCATTGCCATGAGACAACCCTTCCACCAAGGAATTGACATCCCCCAGATGTAGACTTTGCAGTCATGTTACAACCACCATAATCACTATCTGTATAAGCATACAGATTGAAGTCAGGATTCTTTGGATACCATAAACCAAGTGTTAAAGCACCTTTGAGGTATCTTAAAATCCTTTTGACAGTGATGAGGTGAGACATCTTAGGGTTGGCTTGATATCTTGCACAAATACATGTAGCAAACATGATATCAGGCCTACTAGCTGTAAGATACATAAGAGACCCAATCATAGCCCTGTATAAATGTTCATCTACACACTCCCCCTCAAGATCAGGTCCAAGGGAGTGGTTTCTGGCTATGGGTGTCTTAGCAATCTTACAATCAGTCATGTTGAACCTCTTGAGTATGTCCTGAACATACTTTGACTGACTTATGAAGATGCCATCTTCAACTTGCTTCACTTGAATTCCCAGAAAGAAATTGAGTTCTCCCATTGCACTCATTTCAAATCTGTCTTTCATCAACTTCTCAAAGTCTTTGCAGAGCTTTAGATTAGTTGAACCAAAGATGATGTCATCTACATACACTTGAACTAGCAATAAGTCGTTTCCCTGTCCTTTGATGAAGAGAGTTCCATCTATAGTACCTCTCATGTATCCATGTTTACAAAGATACTCAGACAATGTCTCATACCATTTCCTGGGTGGCTGATGCAGCCCATAAAGAGCTTTGTCAAGCTTGCAGACATAATCAGGATGATCAGGATCTACAAAACCAGGTGGCTGTTTGACATACACCTCTTCATCAATCACTCCATACAGAAAAGCACACTTAACATCAAGTTGAAAGACCTTGAAGTTCTTGGATGCAGCAAATGCCAGGAATATCCTAACAGCTTCTAATCTTGCTACAGGAGCAAAGACATCAGTGTAGTCAATCCTTTCTTCTTGTGTGTATCCTTGAACAACTAGTCTTGCCTTGTTCTTGATGATAATGCCTCTATCATCCTTCTTATTCCTAAACACCCATTTGGTTCCAATGGTAGTCTTCCCATGAGGAAGAGGACAAAGGTTCCAAACTTTTTGCCTTTTGAATTGGTGCAACTCTTGTTGCATAGCTTCAACCCAACTTCCATCCTTTAGAGCCTCATCAACTTTCTTTGGCTCTATCTGAGATAAGAAACAAGAGTGAAGACAAACATTTGTTTCATGGGTTTGTCCTCTTGTTCTTACCCCTGTGACAACATCTCCAATGATGTTTGTGGTGGGGTGAGACTTGTGGATCCTAAGCTGAGGGATCACAGCAAGTTGCTGAGAAAGATCCAAATTAGAGAAATTTAGATCTGGCATAGATGATTCACCCTCCACAGCACCACACTTATCAAGATTAACTTCATCCAATGAGTGTGTGACATCATTGATGTTGTCATCTATGGTGTGATTATTAGCATCAAGGAATTCCTGATCACTTTCACCATCACCATTGTTGTCTTCCACAATTGAGGTATCTTTATTTGGTTGTGGAGCCTCTGAGCTGGAATTTGAAGGCACCCCAGATGTATCAACTGAATTTGTCATTGTAGTGCTGATAGAAACCTCATTTGCTGAAGTAGTTCCAACTGGAGCTGAAGATGTATGAGTTGAAGGTCTTCCTTGCTCAAATCTTGGATCAGAATCACCTGTATTTAAATTTTTGCAGATCCTGAAACATTCTCACAAGATTTGTTAAAACAGTTGGTAACTAAATCAAGATCAAATAGCCAATCAGGATCAGAACCAGCCGCATAGGGTGTGTGTTCATTGAAAATCACATTGGCTGACTCCTCAACAATTCTAGTTCGGAGATTGTATACTCTATAAGCCTTAGCTTGGGAAGAGTATCCAATGAAGTGTCCATCATTTGATTTTTCAGCAAATATGGCAATTTGATCTTTGGTATTCAAGATGGTGCAAGGACATCCAAATGACCTGAGAAAACCAATGAAAGGTTTTCTCTTGTGCCAAAGTTCATAAGGAGTATTACCATGTGTCTTAACTACTAACACTCTAGTTTTGCACATAGCAAGCAGTATTTACTGCCTCTGCCCAGAAGGTGATGGGCAGTTTAGAGTCAGACAACATAGTTCTTGCAGCTTCAATTAGTGTCTTGTTTCTCTCTCCTCTCAGCAACACCATTTTGCTGAGGAGTCATGGGAGCACTATATTGTCTTGTAATACCTTTTTCATCACAAAATGTATCAAGTATTTGATTCTTGAATTCAGTCCCTTGATCACATCTTATGGTTTTGACCTTGTGATCACTTTGATTCTCAATTTTTAAGATGAAATTCTTCAGAATCTCAGGGGTTTCATCCTTAGTTCTAAGAAAGAAGACCCAAGTGAATCTTGTAAAATCATCTGTGATCACTAAACAATAAGAGGTCCTTCCTAGACTCATTACACTTGTGGGGCCAAAGAGATCCATATGTAATAAGTGTAGGGGAGTAGTGATGGAGTTCCTTTCTTTAGGCTTGTGAGATACCTTATGTTGCTTCCCTTTCAGGCATGCAACACAATGATCATCACTTGTAAACTTTTTCTTTGGCATTCCAGTTACCAGATCATGTTTAATTAGTTTATTCATGTTCTTAAAGTTTACATGGCACATTCTTTTATGCCATAGGAAAGACTCATCACTATTTGCTTTAGACAGAAAGCATGAAACTTCTCCAGAGGGAGATGTTTCTTGCAAGTCCATCTTGTACATGTTCCCTTTCTTGGGGGCTCTAAGCAGAATGTGCTCATGAGGAATGACCACTCCAGGCTTGAGAACAATGCACTCATCCTCAGTAAAGAGCATGTTATGACTCTGATCACAAAATTGGATACACTAAGAAGATTGTACCCAAGCTCCTTGACAAAGTTTACCTTTTCAATACTGAGCTTACCATTTGTGACATTGCCCCTTCCAGAAATGTAACCACCTTCATCTCCTCCAAAAGCAACTGGTCCTCCATCAATCCTCTCAAAGTTATGGAGTAGTGACCTATTGCCTGTCATGTGCCTGGAACAACCACTATCAATGATCCAGACATTCTTGTTTGTCTTGAGCTGTTCCTGCACAAAGAAAATGATTAGTTACATTTGGAAACCCAAGCCTTACTTGTCTTGGGCTCACTAAGTATAATAGAAGGTAATGCAACAGTAATAGATCCTATGGTTGTGCTAGAGGGATCTTGTGATGTTGTTGATGGAGAAACTTCAGTCACTTGGTCTTTCTTAGACTTCCACACCACCTTTGGAGTCTTGGACTTGACCTTCAAAACCTCGAAAGCTTTTGGGACTTCGGAAGTTTTGATGACTGAACCTTCGGAAGATTCTACAGTCACTGCAGCAGACTTCAGTGCTTCGGAAGAATTCCTTTCTTCCGAGACCAACTCTTCTTCCGAAGGTAATTTTCCATTTGCCTTCTTCTTTGATTTGGAGCTTCCGAAGGAAACAGACTTTCCTTCCGAAGCTTGAATCTTCTTGAAACTCTTTGAAGTCTTTGTCTTGGTCATGTGGACAGTACTTTTAGGATTGTATGGACAATCCTTAGCAATGTGAGAGGTACTTTCACACATGACACACAACATTTTCTTCTTCACAAGAGTCTCCTTATGAGAGCAAGACTGTCTTTGGTCACATCCCTTCTCCACCCTCATCTTTGCAGATGCTGAGACAGTTCTTATGGGCTGTGAACTGTTCTTGGGTTTGATGGTCCAGGCTGTGCAGTAGTGGTACACAGCAGATCAGTCTTCTTTTTGGTACTGGGATGATTTGAACAAGAACCAGAACTCTTAGTTGAAGAGTTTTGGTTGATGTCTTTAGTCTTTACTACTTTAAACCCTGCAGAGATAAAAACTTGTTTCTGCTTAGAGTCAAAGTAGCCTTGATCTCTTGAGCCTTCTTTGCTTTTCTTTTGCTCTTCCAGATCAAGTTCTTTCTCATTGACTTGGTCATCACAGTAGTCTTCTTCTCCTCAGAAGGATAGAGGCCCTTCTTAGAATCCTCCTCTTCACTCTTCTCAGAGGAATTCTTCACTATCTCTACTTCATCCTCTTCACTTTAGGATTTATGAGAGGAAGCTCATCTTCACAAGTTCCACACCTAGGAGATCTTACAGACAAGATTGTGTGTGGAGGAGCTATCTCATTGGATCCCAGTCCCTGTTTATTTTGATAACACACCTTGTTGTGCAGGGATGAGGATATCATGTTCTTGAAGGTCTCTTCTTCAAGAACACTCTTTTCTGCCCTGGCTTTGCTGATCACAAGCTCAGCCTGACACTCAGTCGGCTTGGTTATGAGATCTTTGATTTGAGTCCTAAAATCTGTATGCTCATGTTTTAGAACTGAAATGGTTTTCTCTAAGTCCTCTCTCTTTAATTTATAATCATTTTCAGACATTCTAAAATCAGATTTTAAAATGTTTTAAGGACTCAAGATCAGATCTCATTTCCAAGTTATAGGACCTGTATCTGTTCACTTTAGCAATGCATTCAGGAGTACAGAGATGTTCCAATACCTTGGCTTCATCATGATCTGCCATTAGTGCTTGGTTTGGAGAGGCATCTTCCACCTGAAAGCTCCAGTCAAAGCCTCCTTCTTCAACAGCAACATCAGCTTGTTGCTTTGGCTTCTCATTCTGAGGGGCTTTGTCAGTGTAGTTTGGTCTGGTTTGTGCTTGGCTATCATTTGTTTTAGGTGCCTTACACTCTCTAGCAAAATGGCCCATCAAGTTACAGTTGTAACACTTGACTTTTCTTTTATCCAAGCCAAACTTTCCACTGGTTGCATTGCTTGGAAACTTCCTTCCAGTTCTCTTGTAGAACTTCTTGGCTCTATGAGTGAAGAGCCATTTGCTGGACTATTTCCATATATTCCAGATCATCTGGATGGATACAATCCAAGTCTTCAAGAGTGAAAAGAGAGTTGCCACAACTTTCATCAGAAGACGCAAAGGCTTGAGAAGAGCTTGTCTCTTGGAATGGGCTTCCTTGAGTGTATTTCTCCCTGGGTGTCTCTGGAAGGTGATGAAAGGACCCTTTGGTGAGTTGTCAGGGTAGCATATGAGATGATGTTGGGGTTCTATGCTATCCCTTTCAACCACATGCAGGGCTGAACCCAATTGATTGTTGGAGTTGCCAGATGAACCTTGCATGTTCATCTCCATCTGGTAGCCACTGAGAATCCCATATAACTCTGTCAAAGTAAAAGTTTTGAGATTTTCAGTCCTCTTGATCACCACACAATAGTGTGTCCATTGCTAGGAAGTGAGGACATGAACTTCCTTACAATGTCTCTGTTTTCAAGAGGAACTCCTCCATCCACAAGGGTATCCACTATCTCAACATACCTAAAGTATTGCTGAGTCATGGTTTCACCTGTTTTGAAGGTGAAGTTTTCAAACTGCTGCTTCAGGAGATCCTTCTTGTTCTCCTTGGCTTCAGAGGAGCCTTCATACATCAGCTTTAGTGCATCCCACAGCTGTTTAGCTGTTTTGCACTTCTTGAAACCTCTGTACACAGAGTTTGGAAGGGAAGTTTAAAGAGCAATCATGGCTTTTCTATCAATCTCTACTCTCATCCTATCTTCATCAGAGTAGTTAGCCACATCTTTGGGGGTCATACCAGCACCAGTAGCAGAAGGAGTGCTGGGTATGAAAGGTCCATTTTCAACAGATTCCCACATTCTTGAGTCTAGAGACCTGATGAAACCTTCCATTCTCATACACCAGGTATCAAAGTCATCAAGAGTGATCAGTGGGGACTTATTCATGGTTCCAGTTTCCATATCAGTCTTTGAAATGGATGCCATTTGAAAGTTTAGTATTTGTGTGTGTGAGGGATCTTAAGATGGTGAGATCTTATATCAAGAGCCTGAAATGCTCTGATACCAATTGAAGGACCGGTGAAGGGCTGTCAATTACAACACAACAACACAAAGAGAAGATTAACCTAAACTTATCAAACAGTAAACTGGATTAACCACAATAATGATACTAAGAACACCAGTAACAAGTAAGAGACAGAACAAGAGATTTGGGTTTCAAGGATGCAGTATATTGCTTTCTAAAAGTTCTATTACAAGTGTTACAAAGCATAAAGAAAGATACTAGAACATGGAATACTTATACTACAACCTATAGCCGGCATACTTTGAAAGCCAGCTGGATACAATTGACTAGACACAAATAAAATTAATTGTAGAATCAAAAGGCATATCTGCCTTTTGACCTTGTGACTATGACATGCCATAGCTCACATCCTTATCTATTACAAAAAGGATAAAGTACATAAAGTAGAAAGTTACAGACTCAAGACTTCAATGTACAGTTACCAAAAGCATGGACCTTTTCACCAACTCATGTAAGTTGGTGACTTTACAAAGATGCAGCGGAAAGGTGTCCAGCTTTATGGAACAGTACATCAGATAAAGCATGTTACTAAAAGTCTTCGGAAGAAATCTGTCTTCATAAGATGAAGCTTCAGAAGACTTTGTCTCTGAGGCTTCGGAAAACTTCATATTTGGCTTCGGAAGATATTGGTCTTGGGTTTGGAAGATTTTACACTTAGAATATTTCTAGTGCATGGTGTAAAACTTCCAAAGCAATTCTACTTCAGTTTGTTTTGGTTTGCATCAGACTTAAAGGAATCCTTACAGTTTTGTTACTTTTCTTTCTTTTCCTTCACTTTCATTCTTTCTTTTAAAATTTTCCGGGTGTTACAAACAACAACAACAATTACTGATAGTACTAATAATAATTACATCCACAATAATATTCTGTGCAAATAATTATCTAATTTATCATTTTATATATTAAAATATCATGGGATTAAATAACGATATCAGTTATATCATTACGAGCACATTAGTTTCATTGAGACAAAAATGCACAATCGAATGTTAACGTGCCTTGGGTTAATTAACGGAACTGAGTGTGACAGATGTCACAGTATCCTCCAATTGAAAGAATTTAGTCCCGAAATTCCACTAGAGTTAGACTGTAAAGCTCTATACGTATCCAATTATGGATATATAAGTTTTATCTGATCCTCTGGCCCACAAGCAAACTCAGGTAGTGCTTATAGTTCCTTCTAACCATGACAATTGGAATCTTGTTGCGCTTCAACTGCTTGACTTCTCTATTGATAATTTTTCGGTCTACGAAATGTAGTTTCTCATCAATTTGGATTTACTTGATTGGTACATGAAGAGAACCATCAGTCAAACACTTTTTAAGAGTCGATAGATGGAACGTATAGTGCACATTGCGCTATTCCTGGGTAACTTCAATCGATAAGCTGTACTTTGATCTAACTGAGTGCCCATTGCTTTCTGAAAAGTCTGTTGAAACTGTGACGTGAACCAACTATCATGATCCTTTCACGCTATTCCTGGTTAAGGTTGCCACAAGAACTCAGCGGTGTGCATGATACTTTCCACGTGTCCAACCTCAAGAAGTGTTTGGCCGATGAATCCCTTCACGTGCCAATTTAGGAGATCAAAATTGACGAAAAGCTTCATTTTGTTGAGGAACCCATTGAGATCATGGATCGAAAGGTCAAGCAACTGAAGCGCAGTAGGATACCTATTATTCGCGTAAGGTGGATTCAAAACGAGGGCCAGAGTTTACAAGGGAACGAGAAGATCAGATGAAACTCAAATATCCACATCTTTTCGAGGATGACACTCTTGGACCTAACTCCAGCTGAATTTCGGGACGAAATTCTCTCAACTGGGGGATACTGTGACATCCGTCATCTTAAGGTCCGTCAATTAACGTGATTGTCCGTTATCTATTCTTTGATCGATCATTCCTCATCCTTATTTGACACTTTGTATGGATATCTTGTGTGCATATTTATCGCTGTGTGTGTATTCGTTATAATCATATGTTAACCTTAAAAGACTTTTAAAACTTTCATTCTCGAAACCGTCAAATATATCATTTTTATATATATAAATGTTATTAACATAACCATTTCTTAAGTCATAATAACATTAAATGTACTTTTACAATTAATATAAAACATCTAATAAAGTCGTTTTCAACCGAACCAAATTTGGGAAAACTCGGGGGTTAAGTGCAGAGACTAAACTTGTAATTTTGCAAACTTGGGCTGGGTATAAATACTCCATACCAGCCCTAAATCTTCATTTTCACCATCTTCTTCATCTTCATCCTCTCTACACACACAACTTCTTCATTCTAGCACCGAATCCAACCCGTGTGGTCTTGTTTTCGTCGTCTAGACTCCATCTACAGCTTAGACTACTCGTTTCTAGCAGGTAGTCGACTTTGGTTGTCCATTTTCTTGCCTTTCACGGCTTTCCAAAACTAGGGTTTCGGGTGTTCGGGTTCAACCCGAACACACAAGGTCGTATGGGTGCGTGTGAGGTCTTTTGCTTGTGTTTCATGTTTGTGTATGTTTGTTGAGTGTTTCTGGAAGTCCTTGTGGTGTAAAACCCGCGTTTAGAGCAGCTCGGGGGCTGCTGAGCCCGACCACAGTCGCGATTCTGCAGTTCAGGCGACTGGGTCTGTCATGCGATTGAGCCGTGCGACTGAGTGGGTCGTGCGACTGAATCATGCGTCTGAGTCAATCGTGCGATTGAGTTGTGCGACTAGGCATGTCGTGCGACTGAGTGTTTGTATGCGATTGAGTCATGCGTGCGAATGAGTGTATGCGATTGAGTCATGCGTATGAATGAATGTGTGCGATTGAGTCAGGTAACCGACTGAGTGTATGCGATTGTGCGTGACTCGCACGACTGGAGTCCAATCGCACGAATGAAGGTTCAATCGTACGAAAGTAGCTAATTCGCACGATTGAAGGTTGATTCGTGCGTATGGAGGTTGAGTCGTGCGATTGGGTGTTGTGTGGTACGACTGAATGCCAGACATACGAGTGAAGGCTCAATCGTACGAATGAAGCTGATTCGCACGATTGAAGGTTGATTCGTGCGTATGAGGTTAAGTCGTGCGTCTGGTCTTGTCGTGCGACTGTAATTGTGGTGTTTGATTTCCTTTGTCCGTGGTGTGAGTATGACGTGTGATGTTGAGGTAACATTAACACAGTAGCCATTGTTCGGCCACAAATATTAAAGTCAACGCTAAAAAGGGCACAAATACTATCTAACAAACTAAAAACTAACATTTTACAACTATCAACCGACTTTTAACTATTGACACTTATTCAACACTTCTTCAATAACAACGAAACTTTTACTCAAACACCATCAATAATGGCGACAATGTCTAGTACTTGGATCTACATAAGGTCTAGTACATGTGTTGGTCCATATGATCGATGAACAGTACAATTGATTGGATAGTTTGATCAATATCACTTATATAAGCACAATAACAAACAATTAAGAGAAGAATAAGAAGAATCAAGACATATTTGAAATGCAAATGAACTAACTCACTCAATATCAATAAGCACAATGTATTTCAATGAATTAACTGCTTGAGAATGATAGTTTGCAACAGAATTCCACGTTTTGGGTTTTGCAAACTTCTCATGCAAAATGAAATAACAAAACTATATATAGCAGTCATAGTTTCGCTGACAGTTTCGCCATAAGCGAAACTGTCATGCCGAAACTATAGTTTCGCCCGGCAGAACATAAGTTCGCCGGGTGAACCAAAACAGCAAACTGTGAGCGAAACTATAGATTCGCTCACAGTTTCGCTGGACTGCCAAAACTGATAACTATCAAAATACAAACTGAAACTAACACAAGTCCTATTACATTAAAAGTAAACATCTATACTAAAGTGAGTCCAACCTATCATGATCTTCAATACTCCCCCTAGGTTGGACCTCACTGTCTTCACCGCTCTTCGTTCGGCTCTTCAGCTCCCGTTTCCTCAGCTGCTGTTGATCTGTCTTCTGTTTCTCCTGCAGCAATGTCTTGAAAAGCTTCAGCCACTAATTCTCCAAGATTAGTTCCTGCCTCATCAGCTTCATGTGAATGACCACTAGCTTCAGCAAACTGCCTAGTTAAGTCTTGAATATCCATAGCCAAGTCATCTTGTGCTCTCACCTTTTCAGCCAAACTTTTCACCTCTGCCCGAACTCCCCTTATTTTATTCGCCACATTCATAAACAAGCTTGCTTCCTTCCTTGTTTCCTCACCTGCCCCCGCCTTTATATGATTTTCACAGAGAATCAAAAGATCTTCATCACAAAAGCTGAATAACTCCATTGGGTCAAAACACCCTAAATTCTCTTCCTTGTTAACTCTAATCACAGCCTCCCAGTGTTATTATCATAGAACCACTTCTCAAAGTCCTGTAAACGAGGAGGAAGAGGATCAGCCAGTCTTACTCTGTTCACAGTCTTAGGCGGTTTAACTCTCAGCACAATTTCCCTTTCCCTGTCTCCCAGTCTTTGTCTTTCTTGGATCTCTTTCGTTCAGCCTTCATAAAACCAAATGATTCAAAATTATCATTTAGACCATTTTTAATCTCCTTCTCCAGAAATTCTGCCCTTTCACTTAAATTAGCATTAATCAAAGGCAGTGTAGCTAATCGTCTCAGATCCCACTTAGGCAAGGTCTTAAACGCCTTCCTCTTAAGCATGTAACTGATATTGCCTCCTCGTCTTTTAATCAAGAACATCTTTAAGAAAGGATTATAACACCAGCTGATTATCTTCTTGTCAACTTCCTTCTTGTTCAAACCCTCCAAATTTGAAACAGAGGAGTGAGTTCTTCAGCCTCCTTCTCTTTATCAACCAATCACTCTTATCCATTTCAAACACATCATTCTCATCCTCTCCCTTCTTAGCCACATACACTAGAGGTCTTTCATCTACTTCATAGAATTCTGGCTCAGAATCATAATCAATCAACTGCTCATCCTCCTCTTCTTCTTCATCAATCAAACTTTACCTTTATCTGATGTCCTCATGAGTAGCTTTACAATCACTTCTTCTCCCAAAATATCTTTATCAAAGTCAAACTGTAGATTAACAAACTCAGCCTCAACAATCTCATCTTCATCATTTCTACCAGCCTCTTCATCCTCTTCTCTTGGAATCTCTTGTTCTCTTGTTTTAGTGTCAGCTGCTCCAGAGGTGCCCTCTCCTACCTTTGATGAGAGGTACCAACATTCAAGAATGGGTACTTAGATAAATCAGTCATATCATCTAACTCAGATTGAGTTAGTTGACTGGGTAGGCCAGTAGCAGCCTTCATCTGTGAGATCTCTTCAAATAACTTCTTAATCAAGCTGTTCTGATCAATCAACATCTTTTCATTCCATCCATGATCTCATCTTTTGTTGTTCCCGAATCTCTTGATTTATCAGTTTGGTCTTTATCATACTTAACTCATTAGCCAATGAAGTATTTAGACCACGAATCATATCCTCATCAAGACCAGCACTTGCTCCTTTCCCAGCTGTGTAACCCTCATGTCTATGTTTTGATCTCCGTTCAGGTCTACAAAATCAGTCCTCTTTTTAGACCTTCGTTCCTTCTCCACCCTTATCTCTTCAGCTTGTGTATCTATATCTTCTTCAAATCATAATCTTTCTCCTTTGCATATCTCTTTCGTTTCTTAGCTGCATCAGCTTGTTTCACTCGTGTTTCCTCAGCTCTTTTATTTTCAGACTCATCCACTCGTCTGATATAATTCCATCGCTCTGGTGGATACATGTTCTCCCAGAGATGGGTTATTTTACCGCTGAAATCATGGCGTATAGCACAGCAATCTGCAAATATCCGAGGGTTCATCTGAACCAATCTCTTAACTTCACCGTGTTTAGGAACATCAGGAATCAAATCATCAATCATCATCTGAATAAAACGAGGATATAACAACCATTTATCCTTTTCACTGCCATCACGTTCTGCCATACAGCGAAGATCAATCTAGCAATATTTGCCTTCTCTCCTTTGCAACATATCACCATTGCTTTGGCCCAGTCAAGATTAAGTCCATCTGATCCACCCTTACGGTGATCTAAGCACATAATAAACACGTGAGCTATATATCTCCATTCTTTAGATAGAAATGACTTTTTAATCTCTTTCCTCGACCCAAAACTGGTCCCTCATATCCCATTTGCCGGAAAGATTGGAATACTTCAGATTCTGTCATATCAACCTCATCACCAGTATCATCGTCCAGTCTAAGAATCCTCGACACTCTTCAGCAGTAATAGATATATCATGAGCAAGTACCCTAGCTGTGATCCTCTGAACGTCCTCCGTGTTGTATTCCGCTGACCTCCAAAAATCTCTAATGTGAAGATCATATATAGTGGGAGAATGAGAAATAGCATATGCAATGGGTGATCGTTGGAGCCATCGAATACAATCTCGAAATCCGGCCGCTTTAGGCAAAGTATCATCTAATATCGCAGTAATGTTATTCCTCTCGTCAAACTTTAGATTCGCCATAATAATCTGAAAAGACAACAAATAAATTTGAATAAGAAATACTGAAAATAAGAAAAATAAGATACAAACAAAAAAAAAATTAATTTCGGCAAGCGAAACAACAGTTTCGCTCACTAAGACATGATTGATTCGCTGAATTACAGACAATTTCGTCAAGGAAATCAAACAGTTTCGACAAGCGAAACTATAGTTTCGCTCATAGAAACTTGTTAATTTCGCAGAACAAAAAGTATTTTTGACAAGATTAGAATGATTCAAAGTAGTTTCGCAACTAGTTTCACCAGAAATTAATTTAGATTCGCTGTTACAAATTAGTTTCGCTGACTTGAGAAATTATAGACGAAACTGTGAAATAAGGATTAGCCTTTGCGAAATTAGATAAGATGTGCCGAAACTGTTAAGTTCGCTCGGACAGCATAACTTTACAGTTTCGCTGAGAAACAGTGAACTTTCGTTCAATTTCGCTGAAACTTCGGTAGTTTCGCTGAACGAACAGCGAAACCACCGAAGCGACAAATCCAAATCGCTTCACAGAACAGAGATATAATCCAGATTAAATGCTCAATTCATGTTCGAAACTCACATCTGAAGATAATATCACTCAAAATCGGTCTAAAACCAATTTCAAATCAATATCGCCGTGAAAGATGTCTAAAAACCCTAACAGTCACTTTAACCAGATTTGCGAAGTTATGAAGAAAATTTCACAAATTGACTTATATAGTCAATAGTTTCGCTGGCAGCGAAACTATAAATTCGTCAAGCGAATTTACAGTTTCGCTCAGTGAAACTGTAATTTCGCTAAAGATAACTGGTTAACAACTTATAAGCTAACCTAGCGAAATTGCAGTTTCGCTTAGCGAAACAGTCAGCGAAAGAATAATTTCGCACCAAATTTTTATTTATTTTTTATTTTTATATTATTATTATTATTTTTTTATTTTTTATTTATTATTTTTTTTATAATATTTTTTTTATTATCAATAATACTCAAGGGAAGCACATCACATAATGAGATCTAAAATAATCAGAGATCACATTCTCTAATATTTTAGAACATAATGATGATTAAAAATCATCTACCAGTCATGAGATCATACTGAAAACAAGATCTGATCACAATCTGCACAGAAATCACAGAAATTAGAACAAATCAATAACGATTGCTGATATAATTATCCACTTTAAACTCATGCCTTATCCTTTTCAATCAACAGCTTATGATTCATTTAAGGTTCGATTAGATGCTTTAGAATGCTAAGACCCCACAATCATTTGGTAAAAACCCTCACCCAACCTCAGGATTTATTGAATTATGAATCAATCTTCATGAAGCAAACTTTTGACAAAGTATATAAATGATTATATACAAAATATTTCATTCTGAGAGAAATTCATCGATAAGATGATTTGACATAATTATATCAAAATGGTGAGAGCTCCAGATCTATACTCACGTATAACAGAGGAGATAACCATTTGAACATGTGCTGATGAGAGCTCCAGGTCAGTACTACCGTACCGCAGAGGAGATCATCACTCCAGGTCAGTACTTCCGTACAGCAAAGGAGATAAGCACAGACACAAGACATCTTAACACAAAAATAAAACAGCAGAGAATGATGACTAACAAAGCACAATGAACGAAAGATTCATTCTCAATCCATTTTTGTCAGGACTCAGTTTTTGTGCAATCCAAAATGAATGAGTAAATCCAGGCATTCTTAAGCATAAAGTTTAATTTAATCATAAAGCTGTTGTCTACTTCATTCATCAGGCTGAGTCTATCAAGCATATCGTCAAAGAATTTGATCCATTTCCTTATATTTTTTTTATTATGAAACAGAATCTAGAGACAGTTACTATCATTTCTCATAGAATTACTGGTCATGTAGATAAGAAATATTAGAGAATATACAATCATTTCTCATCATGTTAAATCCGATCTCAAAATACTGATATTACTCCCCCAAATTTTTATTTTCATATGTCAATAATTATAGAAAATTGGAACTAAAAAAATTATTTTTGTTTTTAGTGTTTGTTTTTTTTTTTTTTATTGTTTTGTTTTTTTAAATTATTATCAAAGAAATAGAAAATAAAATTTAAAAAGATATTAACCCAAGCATAGAAATCAATTCATAAAAACGAGGTTTGTCAAACGTTTTTGTGAAAAGATCAGCCTTTGATTTTTAGTGTCAATGGGAATAATATTAATGAAACCTTTTCTTGAGCATCACGAATCGCATGAATTCGGGTTTCAATATGCTTTGTGCGAGAATGATGAATAGGATTTTTAGCGATTCCAATGGCAGCCTCATTATCACAGAATAAAGGTGTATGAAGGAAATTGATTCCATAATCAATCATTTGGTGTTGTATCCAGAGAATTTGAGAGCAGCAGCTAGATGCAGCAATATATTCAGCTTCCCCTGTAGAAAGAGAAACTGTTGTTTGTTTCTTGCTCTGCCAAGATACCAGACAATTACCCAAATATTGACATCCTCCAGACACAGATTTTCTGTTTAACCTGCAACCATTGGAATCACTGTCAGAATAAGCATGTAAATCAAATTTCCACCAATGGATACCACAGTCCGAGACGAGATGATCCTTTGAGATAACGAAAAATTCGTTTGACGCTTTCTCATGATCCTTTCCTCATAGATTGATTCTTGGCCCGACTGATATCTAGCACAGTAACCAACAGCAAAAGTGATATCAGGACGACTTGCAGTAAGATACATGAGAGAGCCAATCATAGAACGAAAAAGATGAGGATCAACTGGTTTTCCATTTCGTCTGGAGTGAGACACGTCTGAGCAGTAAAGGGGGTCAATTCAGTAGACGCATCATCCATTTTAAATTTCTTCAGAATATCTTTAATGTACTTCTCTTGATGAATAAAATTCCGTCTTTCTGTGTTCAACTTGCAAACAAGAAAGAAGCACATTTCTCCCATCATGCTCATTTCAAACCGTTGGCTCATCACTTCTTCAAACTCTCTACACAACTTAGAGTTTGTAGATCCAAAAAATAATATCATCGACATATACTTGAACAAAGATCATTTCACCATTCACCTCCTTCTTAAATAAGGTCATATCAATGGTACCACGAGAATAACCATTGCTTAAAAGATATTGTGTAAGAGTCTCATACCAGATTCTGGGTGCTTGATGAAGTCCATACAAAGATTTATCAAGTTATACACTTTATCAGGAAAATCAGGATCTTCAAAGCCTGGGGGTTGACACACATATATTTCTTCATCAATGTCGCCATAGAGAAAAAACATTTCACATCCATCTGGTACACTTTGAATTGTTTATGAGCAGCATGAGCAAGAAATATACGGATTGCTTCAAGACGAGCAACTGGAGCAAAGACTTCTGTATAATCAATACCTTCTTCTTGAGCAAAGCCTTGCACGACAAGTCTAGATTTGTTTCGCACCACCACGCCCCGATCACTCTGGTTTGTTCTTGAAAACCCTTTTGTACCCATGGATACTTGTTGGGAGGTAAATCAACTAAGTCCAAACCTTAAGTTTCCGAACTGTTGAAGTTCCAATTGCATAGACTCTACCCAACACGGATCTTGTAAAGCAGCATGAAAACATTCTTAGGAACAATTTGAGAAATGAAGCATGAGAAAAGACAAAACATTAATCAGACAGATTGACTTCGAGTACGAACACCATCAGAAACCGATCCAATTACATTATCAAGTGGATGATCTTTCAAAGTTTTATAATCTCCAGAAGAGGAAAGATAGTTGAAGAAGTATCAGCCGCCGGAGAAAGAGTAGATGAAGGTGAAGATGTAACAATGTCAGGTGATGAATCAGGTGAGTTAAGAGATGTAGGTGATAAAGAATCAGATAATGGTGCTTGATCAGGCATCGGAGACGATGAGCTGACATCAATTGAAACAGCATCAGTTACTTGTGGAATTGATGAAACAGACGATGAAGATGATGGAATAATATTCGTTTGAGTACAGGGACTTGACATATCATCATCGAAAACTGGCAAATTGAATGAATTGAACACAGTATCAGAATCAAAAGAACCATGCAGGTTCAGATTTAACTTCAGTAGGATTTGATTCTTGCCAATCAACATAAAAAGACTCTTGAACAATACGTGTTCTTTTGTTGTAAACTCGATATGCCTTTTGTGAAGAAGAATATCCAACAAAGTAACATTCATCAGAAACAGCCCCAAACTTGGTCTTTTGAGCTTGAGTATTCAGAAGCGTACAAGAACATCCAATGGGCGAAAGAAATCAATTAGTGGCTTCCTCTTATGAAAAAGTTCATAAGGAGTCTTCACTTTGTCTTTCACAATTAGCACTCTGTTTAAAACATAAGAAGCACAATTAACAGCTTCAGCCCAGAAAATGACAGGTAGTGATGATTCTATCAACATTGTACGAGCAGCTTCCACAAGAGTACGATTCTTTCTTTCTGCAACTCCGTTCTGCTGGGGTGTTCTTGCAGCACTAAATTGTCTCACGATCCTTTTTTGAGCACAAAATGAATCAAGAATCTGATTTTTAAATTCAGTGCCATTGTCACTTCTTAATCCCATAACTCTTTTCTTACTGACTGATTCAATTGAAATGATTAATTTCTGCAGTTCCTCAGCAACTTCACTTTTGTGAGCAAGAAATCTCACCCATGAATAACGTGAAAAATCATCTGTAACAACAAGACAGAAAGACTTTTTAGCAATGGATTTAACACTAATTGGCCCAAATAAATCAGTATGTAACAACTCTAGAGGACTTGATATGCTATTTAAAAGTTTAGGCTTATGAGATTTCTTATGTTGTTTCCCTTTGGCACATGCCATGCATTTTTCAGACACAGAGAAATCTTTTAAAGGAAGTCCTCTAACAAGATTGTTCTTTACTAATTTATTAATTATCTTAAAATTGACATGGCCCAATCGACGATGCCACAAGAGTGACTCAGATGTTGATGCTTTTGAAAGAAGACAAGTTGCAGTAGGCTTTTGACTCATTAGAATTCATATCAAGAAGATATGTATCGTGTTTCCTTGGAGCACGCATGAGAATTAAATCTTCTGGAACAGCTATCTCTGATTTCAAAAATAAACATTCGTCAGATTTAAATAGAACTGGAATATCTTTATCACAAATTTGAGAGACGCTCAGAAGATTAAATGCCAATTCAGGAACATGGTTGACTTTTTCAAGAGTAAGAGAGCCATTAGTAACTTCTCCTTGTCCAATCATTTTCCACCCTTCTTGTCTCCAGCAAATGCCACATATCCTCCATTGATAATTCGATAATTAGTCAACAAATCTTTAATCCCGTCATGTGTTTGGAACAGCCGCTATCAAACATGCCACAGACTGTTTACAATCTTTGAAGAAGATCCCTGAAATGAATAACAAATCATTTAGCCAGGAGTAATAGGGACCCAAGATTGAACAACCTTTGTTTTTCAAGAAGCTGATTTTTTATGAAAGAAATTATTAACCAATTTTGTCAATTTATTCCCAAAACAATTTCTATTAGAGGATCTTTCAATCAAAGGGCAATTTTTGATAAGATGATCCTCTTCACCACACCTGAAACAATGATGTTTGAATCTAGATCGATGATGTGATGAGGTAAAAATAGGATCAATAATAATCTCCTCATCACATTCAGACAAACTAGAATCAACATCACTGAATGTCTCATACATCTCATGATGTTTTTGTTTATTTGACTCAGAATTATTCTTTACAAAATCATAGCTTGATTCTTTTGAGAAATCAGTAAAACTCGTACCATTGGTACTAGTTTCAGAAGAAGGAGAACTGCATTTTTCTGAAGATGTCATATTTAATGGTATAAAAGATGGAATAGGTTGAGAAAAGAACTTTTCAAAAGAATTAGTTTTAAGTTGCTCAGTTGTGTTATGTGAAACATCAGATTCTTTTGGTGAAACATCAGATTCATTCAATTCAAAACCAGAACAAAAATCATCACTATTAAGATTTGAATTACAAGATGAAATAGAACAATCAGGAGAACATGAGACATTCAAGTCTGTTACATTTGAACTAGAAACAAATACTGAATTTAAACTAGACTTATTATCTAAAACAGACTGCAATTTTTCAGGTGTACTAGAACTAGTGCATCCAAGCCCACTAGTTGGTCCATAGTCGTAGTCTTCACGAATGTACTTAGAGTTATTCCCAACTAAACCTGCAGACATACTATCAGTATCTGATTTGATTAAATCATTAGAAGGATGAGGAACAGGCATAGGAGAATAACAATATGTACTAGGAGGAGGATAAACCTGTACATTTTCATAGCCCAAACCAGTTTTAATTCTTGCTCCCCGTTGAGATTTACAAAGATCATCATGTTTCATTCCAGAAATAGTCCATTTATCTAACTTTGACTGAAGTTTGCTTGCTTCAAATTCAGCCAGAGCAACTCGTTCAGTCAAGTATTAATCTCTACATTCCTTTCCAAAACAATTCTTTTAAATGATCAGTTTCTTTTAAAGCCTCATTTAATTTCACAAATATTTTGATTCATTCAATTTAAGTTCATCATTAATTCGTTTTAAATCCTTTTCATTATCAATTAACAAACGATTAGCCTTATAAACCCCAAAAAGTCTAATTTTGCAAGCAGATGAACACATATCCTGTATTACCTCATAAGGAAGTCCCATTACCATCTTTTCGGCAGCTAAAGCTTTATCGCACATGCATACTGGAGTACTCGATTTCCTTTCCTCAACAGTAGCGGCCGCACCATCCTTCTCTTTTCCTTTCACAGCTTTTGAATCTGTAGCTTTCTCTTTCTTCTCTCCATCATCTTTCTCTTCTTTCTCTTTTACTGAAGATTCATTCTCTCCTTTGAATTCTTTAAACAGCACAAACTCATCTTTCTCAACTTCCATCTCATCACTTTTCACAATCTCAGCAACTAAGCATGATTTATTTCAGATCTGGTTTCTTCCACCTCTGCACTCCAGTCAAAATTAGAAATCAAGGCTGACTCCTTTTTCGAATTTCCTCTTCCTTACTTTCTCTCTGTCAATCTTGGCACTCCAGTGTTACTAGGATCTGTTACAATTGGTAATGGACATTCACGTTTAAAATGTCCCAATTGTTTACAGTTGAAGCATCTCAGTTTTGACTTGTCAAATCCTAGTTTTGAGGTTGATGATTGACCACCGAAGTTCTTTCTTCCCGGTTTTTCCATAAACCTCCGAGCTCTTAAGTTAACATTGCCATTTGCCATTGAATGTCAGTCTCTTCCAAATCATCAGGATCAACTTGATCATATCCTCCATAGTCATTCCTTTACCCTTCAACTCACCAGCAACAGAGCTTCATAGCTCTGAACAAACATTCCAAAAAGAGCCATTGTTTCTGATGGAATAGTAGTTTCAGCATTCACCTTAGAATTTCCCAATTCCTTTCCAACATGATTACTACCACTTGAGAAATTGCTTGAATTGCTCCCTCCTTGAATTGGATTCTGAATGTGAGAGTTTGCAGCGGATGACAATAAAGCAGCATTTTGAGAAAACCAGGTGTGGGCATCATAGTCTGGTTAAATTCTCTTCTTTTCATATCCAACTCAAAAGATTTCAATTTATTAATATATCCATCAGCTTGTAATCTGTAAACCTCTTTCTTGTTTGAGCATCCTCACTTGAAGACTCCATTGTGGTGGAAGAGATCGAGAGTCTGTTAACTTGTTCGCTGTTGGAGAGTCTTTCATCATATTTCTTCAGAAGTGCTTGAGACAGTTAAGAATCGATTTGTAAGATCTGTCAAACTTTCATTCTTATCCTACAAACGAGTTAAACTCCTTTTCAGCTTGAATACTCTTGTCTTTCACCAGATCTGCATTCCCATCAAAGAATTCACAGAGAGCATCATAAAGGGATTGCATTTTTATGCTCTGCAAACGATTGTAGATGTAGGAGCCAAGCAGAGAGTTAGAGCACCAATGCTTTTTGATCACGATCAATCAGTTTCAGATCTCTTTCAGTATAAGAAGATGGAGCTTTATTCTGAGAAACGACATCACCAACTGTAACCGTAGGTATATGAGGACCTGAAATAATCGATTCCCATTGATTATGATCTGTATAGAAAAAGAAAGCCTTGAGACATCTCTTCAGTCTTCAAATTATCTCCATTAATGAGTCTTGGAGGTCTATTAGGAGCAACACTTTCAAGATCCGCAAGTGTGAGAGTAGTTAATTTTGACATGATAATTTGCAGAAAGTTGGGAATTTCGCTGGTAAGTTCGCTGGCAAATTCGCTAACAACTTCGCTGAGAAAGTAAGCCTGCTTAATAGTTTCGCTACAACAAATACTTTCGCAAACTCAGACACTTTCTCTTGAAATTTCAGCAGCACTTTCGCTTGAATCAAAGACAACAATTGCGTAAGGTTCGCTGCTTATTTCAGGATACACACTTGAATAAAATAACCGAAGAATTATGGATGCAACAATGCTGAACCACATCAAAACCCGATTTGATCTTATTGATTGCATATGAG